>VWZP01006385.1:603970-622606 GCA_013396995.1 Dicaeum eximium
GGGAATTCAGCCCGGGATCCGCGGGGTGCGGATAATGCCCCAAACCGGGAATTCAGCCCGGGATCCACGGGGTGCGGATAATGCCCCAAAACAGGGAATTCAGCCCGGGATCCGCGGGGTGCGGATAATGCCCCAAACCGGGAATTCAGCCCGGGATCCGCGGGGTGTGGATAATGCCCCAAAACAGGGAATTCAGCCCGGGATCCGCGAGATGCGGATAATCGTCCCAAACGGGGAATTCAGCCCCGGGATCCCCCCGGCACCACGGGGTGCGGATAATCGCCCCAGACAGGGAATTCATTCGGCATTGACCACCCACGTGCTTGGCTAATTGAAGCAAATGCGGGCATTCCCCAGTATCCCGTTCTTGTCCCTGGCTACTTGAGTGTTTGGTTAACCGCCGCAAACACGGGAGTGTTCCCATATTCTGTCCTTATCACTGACCGCTGGTGTGCCTGGCTAATGGCCGTAACACATTTACCAGGATAGGCTGGTCTCAATAATATAATATTCCAGGACAGGCTTGGGCAATTCCCCCAGGAATAGCTGCGCCTGCTCTCGCACTGGGCCAGGCACTAGAGCAGGGCTCTTCCCCAGGCAGCATCTGGAGCTCACTCTCCGGACCGACACCAGCTTTACACAGGTTCCACCCTGCTGTCACTTGTTAAGCTGCACTACTTAACGCATTACTAGAAGGTATTGGCATCTATCCTGTATCAATTCTTCCTTTTGTAAGGAGAAAGAGCACGCTCAGAGAACTGCTACTCCTTTTGGAGGCTCTGAGCTGGCTGCTGGCTGCGCTTACCTTAGGGAGCAAGGCCAAGGAAAAGGGGTGAGGTTTTTCCCCACGAGAAGGAAAAGGTTGAAAGATGTGTGCTAATGTCTTTACAAACAATTCCATGGGTGAAGGTGTGGGTGTTGACACCTTGGAAATGGCCTGAATGTCCCCAGGACTTTGGGCAGCAGGTTTGGTACCGGGCCCAGACAAGGCTCTGCACAAGGCTGAACCCCAGAACTTTGGGGTAGAGCAGTGGGTCCAAGGGGGGATAAGGGGCAGGAGGTTGGGGAAGGCTGCACCTTCCAGTGCCCAGCAGTGGGGAGAGGAAAAGGGCACCGTGCTGCCAGGAGTTTGGGATAAAAGGAGGCTGCTCCACTGAAACCCCCAGAGAGGGAAATCCCCACGGGTGTGTGCCCTGCTGGGTTCCCTCCTTTATTCCAGTAAAGGTGAAGGATTCCTCTGACTCCTTTTTGGACACAAACCTGAGGCGCTGGTGGATTCTCCTGACAAGGTTAAGATGTTCATCACTCTCCACTCTGGAACCTCTTCCCAGCACAAAACCAAAATGAAAGGCTGCTCCACTGAAACCCCCAGAGAGGGAAATCCCCACGGGTGTGTGCCCTGCTGGGTTCCCTCCTTTATTCCAGTAAAGGTGAAGGATTCCTCTGACTCCTTTTTGGACACAAACCTGAGGCGCTGGTGGATTCTCCTGACAAGGTTAAGATGTTCATCACTCTCCACTCTGGAACCTCTTCCCAGCACAAAACCAAAATGAAAGTAGCTTCTGGTTACTTGGCCTTTTGTTGGATTATCTTTTTCTTTTTGACCTAGAGATGGGGTAACTGAGAGGTGTTTTAAAAACTTTTATTCTATTTTTAGTCTCATATGAAGGGTTAGACAATATAGATGTTATAATTTATGCTGAGAGTTGTCCTAGATCCCACCCCTCAGTCAATGCAATGTGTGGTCTTAAAGGAGGTTCCATCACATTTAAAATGGGTGACTTAATTACTGCCAGGGTCCTTGATGCCAGGCTGGATCCCTTCCTGTATCACTTGTGTGACAGTGGATATCCACAAGTGAATCCAGGCTCAAGCCTCTGCCACACAAACTGCTGCCATGACTCAGGTTATGTTAGGACAGTCCTAGAGCCAGTGAGGGTTACTTAAATGCAATTGGGAGAAACACAAAGCCTCAGGAGTTCACTAAGCATCTCTGAAAATCAGATGGGGAATTTTTGTAAAAGCATTACGTGATATTTATGCCTGCTGTCTCTACCTGCCATAACCCAGGCCACCAGCTTTCTTTTCTCAAGCTATGTTTATGGACTTTGAAAATGAGTCATCTTCAGTTGATGTAGAATTTTCCCCTCCCTCCCCATAATCCAGATAAATGACATCCACTCTAGCTGTCCTGCCTACTCAGAGCTGCCAAGGACATTTATCTTGCCTAATCTTCTTTTCCAGGATCCATGCTGACTCCCCTTAAGCAATTACATATATCTAAATGTTCTGTGTGCATAATTGCTCTCCATGCATTTTCTGCTGCTGAGATCAGATTTATAAGCCCACACTGTTCTCAATCTTCTTCTAGTCCTTCTGCTTCTATTAAATGCTCACTGGTGCCTAATGCTGTGCTTTGTCCTTTAATAAATTATCAGTAAAACACACACTTTAGAAAGAAAAAGTCAAAATAGCCACCATTAAGACCCAAGAAGGGAAGAAGCTGTTCCTCTGATCTCACCCAGCTTTTCTTTCCTGTAGGGCTTCTTACTTCCCTGGCCAGGGAGAAGGAAGAGGGGCAAGCTGAGCTCCTCATCCTCTGGCCACAGCCTGTGCCCAGCTGGCAGGAGAAGGGGCCTAGCAGTGGCCACAGTCAGAGCTGGGGCAGTTTTCCCACAGCTCTTCCCCACTGAGCCCCTCCAGGCAAGCCCAGGGCCAGGGAAAGGGGCTGCAGGGCCAGTGGCTCCCTCAGGGCCCTGACATGTATCTGCAGCATCCCCTGGTGATCTAAATCATGTCTCTGAGCCTTTCACTCCTCTGTTAAGAACGTGACCTTGCATTTTTCATATCTGTTCAGTATTTGTTGTGTTTCCTACATCACCCCTTGCAGTCATTAATTTCCATACTCTAAGGTTTCTGTGTTTTGTCTCTTCCTACTGGAAGTCCTCTTCAAAAATCAAACAAGAAAGAGACCAATCATAACATGGCATCTGTAACTAAAATAGAAATAAAAGAAAGCCTGAATACAAAGATGTTTTGCTGAACTTCCATTCAACTCCACCTATATTGCCCCAAAGAGAGGAGGAAATAAGAGTCCTTTGCTGTGTCTTGGGAAAGGCCCAGAGCCAGTGTTTTCATAGTTCCCTTCCTTTTGTCTGGACTTGCTGCTTCTAAATCTTTCTCTTCTTTTCCTCCACATGAGTTTAACATTAACCTCCAGAAGCGAATCCTGTAGATCTGTGGGACATGCAGGCACTTACAGGAGTGTCCCCACCTTACAGTTGGGTGAATCAGGTTTCTGGAAGCTGAAGAAGCTGGACTTTTCTCCTGACAAACAAACAGTTCTCAGCAGGAGGGAGGAGGACATTGTGCAAAACTCCCCACTTAATTGCACAGAAGGTGATGAGGAGAGGGGATGTCAAAAGCACAAGTAAAGGTTCAGACTAGAACTGTGCATCCAGTTAGCATGGACTGGACATGTAATACTCCTTTTGTGCTCTTAGAAAAGTCAGGCTGAAGTGAGCAGTGCTCTTAGGGAGTGTGCAGGCCTCCTGTAGGCTGAGACAAGCACAACTGCTGCAGAGTGGTTCCAGATGGAGCTCTGCTCTTACAGTATTTACATCTTGTTTGCATGAAAAGATAAGATTATTAGTACACATTTTAACATTTTAGTTACTGAGTTAAGCATATCTTCATTTACACTAATGTGTTTGTTTTCAGATGGAAAACTTTTGTTTATGGGTACTGGTTATCTTGTACTTTCAGTGTGTCTCTGCTTTTTTTTCCTTCCAGTATTTGTTGCCTTTGTGTATCACTGTCACCAGTGTACACAATTGCATTTTTGTTGGAGCTAACTGAAGACTTGAAACAGTCATGCACAGACTTATTTCTGTTTCTTTTTCCTTTAGCTAATCAGAGATTGTCCCCCAGGATGTCTGCTGCTCTAGGTCCACAGGGAGAAAATCAGAAGCTACTTCAGCTGTGAGAACCAAGCAGCTTTTCATATTGTCTCTTTGATATTCACACACCTGGGAGGGATAAAAAATACTGCTGCTATCACCCACTGAGCTGTATTCCTACATTGTCCTTTCTTGCAAGAAACAGTAAAACTATTGGAAGACCAATGATTTACAATTTAGATTAACTACTTTGAGAAAATATACAGAAAATCACACAGAGGAATATGTTCTGCTTTCATTTGGACCCTTCTCCTATTCACAAACTCTTCCCTTCCTGCCATCTTCATTCACAAACTGAATTTGGGCAAAATGAAGCCTCTTTATATACAAGGGCATATTGGTTAATTTTCAGTTCTTTAGACCTACACTCCTTTTTTTGAACTTCCACTGTTGCAAAGCATTTGCTGCTCAAAATGCTTATCTTCCCACTCCTGCTAGAATATAGAAATACATAATTCATCTTGACCTTGTGCCTTGTCAGCTTTTAATACTTATAGTTGACCGTCTGCTCCAGCATAATCATAAAACCTTTTAACATCTCACTTACTCCAGTTTCCAAAATATGACCTTCTCCAGCCTTTCTGATGAATAATAGGCCAAATAAATTCACTTAGACTACTGCCAGTGTCTGTTCCCCTGTTTAGAGCTATCTGAATGGCAGCCTTGCCCTTGAACATAACAACTGCTCCTCACAATTTGGTGCCATCTGCAGACTTGCTGAGCATGCATTCCATCACCTCTCCCAGGTCGTGGATCCATCCCATTTGTTTCTTCCAGCTGTTAAAGAGAAGGACTCAATTTTCTTCACAGTAGAAATGGTGCAGTTGGCATTGTCCTTCTAATATTTGTCTCAGGTGTTTGCCCTAGAGATCAGGTCTTCAGAGCTGTTGTTGAACAGATTGAACTTATATAGGATATTTGTGTTCCCTCTTTGTATTTCCTGGGTCAACAGAACTAAGTGGCTAGGACTGGTATACAAATCCAAGCTTCTTTTTTAATGGGTTCCTTAACCTTGATTCCTTTTAAGCCTTTTTTTCCATATTTTATTTGTCCATCCATCACTCAGGACCTTCAAAAGTACTCTCTGATTTACCCATATTCTAATGACCCAGAATAATGACTCTAATGGCAAGCAAGATACTTGCTATTAGATGATGATCAGTAATTTTGAAAATTAGACCTTTTGCTTGCTGAGTTAAAAGTGAAAATATACCAGCTGAATCAACTGGCAAGACAGGCAAGAACAGAACCTGGTATTTGAAATTGTTGAGTACTCAGTTGTTTTGGAAATTTCCCACAAGACAGTGGCAACAAGTACAACCAGTTGTATATCAAACATACCAGGCAAATATAGCATATGTCTATACAAGGAGGATCAGAAACTCTAAGCAATTAAAATTCCTACTGATGACTGAAAAATATTTGTGTGCTGGAGTGCTGGTGGAGGGAGGAAGAGCATAGCAGGAGGTGAGAAAATGTCTCTATGTACAACCAGGTGTCAAAAGTACATCAACCCCAAAATCTCAAAGAAGCTTTTCCTGGCTATATCTGCCAAATGTGTTGTTTCTGTTTCCTGGAAGTTGGCCATCCTGGAGGACTCTGAGTTCCCACAACTGCTGCCCATGCAGGCTGCTCCTTTTGCTCAAACTGCAGAGGCATGGGTGTTGGTCCAAGAGGACTTTTTCCCATACAGTGTTTCTTTAATGTCTCTGCTTGACTTTTAGGCACTGTAAGCAATTAGCTTTCCCAGATTTCTTTAAAGTAAAAACTACAAACTGTCTTAGCCCCTCCTTTGCCTTCTACCAGTACAACAGCCCCATAAAAAGCAGTGTAAGCCCTATTTGCACACATTCTTACTTGTACAGCATTGTCAATGGGGCTGGGGTAGGAGCAGTGGCTTCGGGGATCTCATCAGGTCCATCCCCTGTGATTAGACTCACTGCCATCACCAGTTCCTAGACTGCAGTGAAAAGATTTGGAACTTAACTGCTGCACTCTTTGATACCCACTTGAATTACAGTATCCCCAACAGAGTACTATCAAAACTTAAAAATACATGGAAGTCCATAATCTGTATCCTTATTCACCTCTCATTAAGGTACTCTCAAGCACTGATGCTTAGAAGTTTTATCCTGTACTTAAATTTAGGCATGGTAAGGAACCCTACTGAAATCAGTGGAACATTAAGCACACAGAGAAATCTTTTCTCTAATAGTTTTCTTAATGTAATTCCTAATCCCTGCTGTCTACACATTTTTTCTTTTTCCATACCTATTAATGACATTTTTTCATCCTGGCAAACACCCTATGACATTACACAGCAGTCATTATTTTGGAAGCCAGTGTCACTGAACAGTCAATCCTACTCAAGAGACCCCTTTTAGGTTATAAGGAAGCCATTTCAGACAGAAGTCTCACTTCTCTGAGGTTTTAATTAAATACTAATTCAGGGAACTAACTGAATAAAGTTGTTATAAAGTAAACAAGCAACACTGCAAAGCCACAAGTTCCCTGAGCTCAAAGCTGCAACTCAGGGACCCTCAAGACAGCACGAAGCTTAGCATTCAGTGTATCTCTGAAGTCCAAAAGCTCATCAAATCCAGTGGATATTGTAGGAGGCTCTATATTTTCATCTTGTTATAGTTCATTTAAGTTCCTGTTATACTGTAATTGCTAGATGCACAAGCAGTTTTGTATGTGAGTGACTGGTTGTAAAGTTAACACATGAAGCAAACAGCTTAAATAAAGATGTGCCACTTAAAAAAAGAAAATCCAGTTTCAATTTAATTACGGAGTATGTGGGATCAGGATGGTTAAAACTTGAATAAGTTATGTCATTAGTGAGTTAATGTAAAACAGCCTCATGTACATTAGGGCAGAAATGACTGATGTCATTGGAGATTAAGTTACCTGCTCTGCCAGGTGCCCCACAGGTCACAGGTACCTCCTGCAGGTACATCCAGGTGCTCTGGAGCAGCAGTTGTTCCCCTGCTGCCATCATGCTCTCCACAAGCAGTTGCTTCCTGAGCCTCCTGGAGAGACAGGCAGCCCCTTCAGACACATTTTGGGCAGCCAGTGGGGAATCCTCCTTAACAGGCTTATTTCTCCTTATATTAATCACTGAAAAATTGGTTTTGGCCAACTGTCCTAATTGCTATACCCATATTTGCCATGTGTGTGATGTTATGTCAGGCAAAGCTACCTGAATTCTTTCAGCTGTTTCTTATGAACTTCAGCACACAGAAGAACTTCATCCCGAGGAATTACTTTTTAAGGAAGCTTTTCTTCATGGATTCAGCTGCAGTCCCTGTAATTCAGAACAGCCTTAGAAACCCATCTTTCTCAAAGGCCCATGGTGGGTATGGGAGGGACAAGCTGCTGGTCCAGCTGACTCCTGAGCCAGCTGTACCTTGGCACACCAGTGTGTCACTTCTGAGTGCACTGCAGTCCAACTGCAGCCCAGGGATCCTTGGCCAGATCCTCTTCCAGACAACAGATGGAAAAATGCCAAAATTACATTTTGTGACTTAGAATTCTCTTTGTGTGATGAAAAATGTCGCCAACTTCTGTCAACCTGCTTTTATTTGAAATCTATTGTATAACACAGAGAAGGAAGTGAGAGACCCTAAAAGATTGGTTTGAGCTGAAATTAGGTTTTCCTAGAGATTTTAATGTAAATTTCCAAAAATGTGGCTCTTACTAACCAGAAAGTTTTTAAGCATCATCTGATTTTCCTGTTTCACTTCACCCCATAAACCATGAGTCCCAGAGTACTAAAGCAAAGTGGACATGTAGAGCTATGACCAATTTTTCAGTTTTTACAGAGCAAATATTAAATTTTGGAATTTAAGAGATTCTAGCACTCCAGAACCCAGCTATGTCAGTTAATACATTTACATTTTTCTTTTTTTTGGTTTGTTTGTAAAATGCCTAGCAAATTGGGAATTTAACTATTAGTAAATTGGAAATTTAGAATGCAAGGAGGCAGTTTAAACCTTACTTAAAGGTTTAAACTTTAAAAGCAAAAACCAACAGACACTGCAAAACAATCTGGCAACAATTTGTTTTGTAAGTCTAATGGGGCTTCAAAGTCCAGCTCTGCACTCAAGTCCTTGGAGATTACATCATTGGCACTTCCACGGAGTTTCTATTGAAAAGCAAACACTTCTTACACTTGGGCTTCACAAAACAACCAAGAAATTTCCTCAAATTACTTTCTCGTGGTTGTAAAGGACAACAAAAGTCAGAGGGTCTGCAAAAGCTTACAATGAAAAAAGTTTTAGTTAATGAATTACGCACTTGGCATGGAAATTGGTAACAGTCAGTTCCTGACCTCCTACCTAAGCACATGGCAGGGGATTTTACATAAAGGAGTGGGGTGAAAGGAAATAGAGAAAGAGGAAGAGATTAATTCAAGAGGGGGAGAGAGGAAGAAAGGGAGAAAAAGAGATCACCAGTCCTGGCTCCAGTGCTGATCCAGCTGATGTGCCCTGGGTCCTGGGCTTGGTGGGGATACCTTTCTCTAGGTAGATTTTCCCTACCCTAGAGATGAGTTTATCACTTTCTATGCAAATTAGTTATTCTGCAGTTGCTTCTGCTAAACCTTTCTAGAAATGAGTCAGAGAGCTTGGGGTCTTTTTAAAAAATGTATGCCACTCCTGGACCACATTCCTGTGCTTGTGCTGCACGTGTGGTGCTTATGCCCAGTAGCAGAAGGATGTTTGTCCCAGGAAAGGGCTGCCCAACCCCTGTAGGGCCCCTTCAGCAGACACCGCCGGTCCTGGGCTGGCTCTGCAGCTCCGCTGTTTGAGACACATCAGCTCCTTCTCTGCTGGGCTTCTACAGCATCATCAGCCTGAGCACAAAATGAGACTTGAAAACCAGGGACTTTTCTTCCTTTATGCCCACTGCTGACAGACAGCAATGAATACATGAATATAAACCTCCAACAAGCCTCGAACGAGGACTCGAGCAGGACTGTGTTTGCCATATTTCCACAATCACCAACCTGGCAGAAACTGGCACTGCTTCTGTAAAAAGAGGCCACTCTTTCCTCCCAACACCAAGACTGTGCCTCATGCAACCACAATGGTTTTGACCCTAAAAGGCTCCTGGGGCACTGTGGATGAACACAAACACCTCCAGTGTCATGGAGCCAGAAACAAAACCAGAGACAAAAAGGGAAGAGTATGACAAGTTCTTTCAACAGCAACCTCTCTTTAAAGTGACTGGAAAATGAGAATGTTAGTTCCACTGCCTCTTGCAAAATTTATTGATGCTGTGTTAGATTTCTATAACCAAAGGACAAAAATGTCATCCAAGGTGTCTGTCCAGTAGCAAAATATCTCAAGACTGCAGTCTCCAAGGGAGATGCTGAGGATACAGATCCCCTCTGACAGGCTGTAACTGGACAGTGGGACTTGCTCAGTGTGGAAAAAAAAAGTTCAAATATTTCAATTTTGTCCTCCCAGTAAAACTTATGTCACTTAGGTCCTTTACCTTTGGGAGAGAAGTCATCCTTTTCTCCTTCCTGGTCAAACTGCTCTCTGCAAGGGGAAGGGACATAGAATCTTCCTGATCCAGCTCTGAAGCCCAAGATGTTTCAGGGTTCATATTTTCAACACCTGCTGTATCTTTTGTGTGTACATTTATCACCTCTCCAAGGCAGTGACACTGACAGAGGAACTGATCAAACCTAATCCAAGTCTCGAAATAATTACTGAATTAAAGAGAAAAAAAAAAAAACAACACTGAAAGGGCACACAGATTTCAGGAAGAACTGCAAACACTTATGATTCAGATAAACAAATCCTGATGGTAAAGAAAGAAAGAATCAACGACTGTTTCTCATGCTGGCAATATATATTTATTTTCATTTTGGAGATAAGATTACCATGTGCTTGTCAGGACTTCAGACTAAAAACAAATTGGGATTATGAATGCTTCGCATATGCCAGTTGAAATGAAATGATTGAATGTGAAGCTGACCCTTAGAAGACCTTCAATTGGTCTATATTTGTGTGTCCCCCACACACTTAAAAAAAAAAATCTCAACATCTTTCCCTTCCCCTTCATTTCAGCCTCAGAAAAATAAATGACCATCCAATTGCACCTTTTAGTAGCTTTACTAATAATCTGCTAGCACTATCAGAACATTCATATTGTTGATTCTACAACTTCAAAAGGAAGCAAAGCTTTACAATGTTCTTCCTCCACATTACCTGGCAACTGAGTCCAGCTTTAAAGACTGTTTAATATTAGACTACTGCAGTTTTATTATGCTGCAAACCTTCACCACACACACTTTGCTGTTCCACAAGCTGCAGCAGTGCCAGGCCCAGCAGTGCCAGGCCCAACAGTCTGTGCAAAAGCAGCTGCAGTGCTACAAATTATTGAACACCTTTCCTCTCCATCTCCCATGTACTGACCAACAAACATCTTCCATTAATTTAACAAGTTGCAAATGCTGTCCCCAAAAAGGGAAGGGAAGGATGAAGGTATTTTGTGCTTTCATACAAAAAACAAACAACCGCCCAGGAAAAAAAAAATGCTTCAACTCTAATGCCCCATCCAAAAAAAACCCAGGTCAAAACTATTGGTTGCCCACTGTCCCCACCCTCCCCTAGCTTTTATAAGTCACCATGAAAACAAATGCATACAACTTACTGTACAAATACAAAGCTGCAGGCATTCAATTTACAGAACATTCTGAAAATATTTCAAGCATAAAAAGTACACTTGATAATTGCAAAAATAAAGTTTCACTTTTTTAAAAAACATTTTGATCAGAGCTCAAGCAAAACAAACATGTAAGGATTCCTACTTCAGCTTAACTCCCTAAGAACACCACCTTCAGAAATTAAAAACAAATCCTCAGATTTTTGGTGATAAAGTAACTAACCATGTCTTTTAATGAAGAGGAATGGTATATACAACAATGGCACAGACCTTAAGCATCAACAACATATTTCAGCCAAAAGTAAGTCAGCAAGTGATCTGAGTCATTCTTAGCATCACACAGTACTCATTACTAAGAACCTCAATCCACCAAGAACAGATATCAAGTTAGACTGGTATAAATGGAAGGAAAAAATCCATGACATCAAATAGGTTCAGGTTTTGTCACTGAACTTTTTTTAGGCTAAGTTTCACTAGTGCAAGACCATTTGCTTACCCAATTAAATGAAAGCTCATAAATGTCACAATTTAAGAACACTCATACAAAACTATTTTTTTCTTTTAAAAAAGTGCCACATACCATACTTTTACTAAAAAAGTTACAAACTAATGGAAGACTGTCTGTCTCCATCTCTTGTCAACAAGGAAAGGCCAAAGTGCTTCTCTGATCCCAGCTCGAAATGGCGTTCTCTGACCTATCCCCAGCATCTCCAGCTTGGAGCAGTCCAGCTGAGCATTCTTCGGACGAAGAGCACCCACAACTGGACTGTCAGTAATCTAAAAACAGAAACAGAAGACAAAAAAAGCCCCACACCAAAAAGTCATCAGAAGTGACAGAAAAATACTTGTGCCTGTACATTAGAACTTTTTCTTCACAGCTTTCTATACAGGTATGGTCACCTCCTCCCTTCCAACTATTTTGTGGGGATTTTTTTGGTTTGGATTTTTTTGCTATTTGCTTGTTTTATAGTTAACTTTATTTCAACTCATCAGGCCATGTGAAGTGTCTTAAGGCAAATTTTTCTCATTCTCTTTACTGCTACAATTTGTGTTTCTCAACATTTTATTCATATTTCCACTCTGTGATTAACGTCACAAGGTAAGGAATGCTCCAGAATGTAAACAGAACTGTCTTGATCAATATGAAGACAACCATGTCCTGAAGAGAAACAGAGTTGGGCAGAAAAAATTAAGACTAAGTATTCTCCATTGCTTTTCTTCCATATTCCAAGTCACATTTCAGTTCCAGCATTCACGAATTCTGAATTCTTAGAATTTATTTTGTACATAGGTAAAATCTTCTTGACATGTTATATGCCCATCATATTATCAGTATGTCTTTAAGAGTAGTCGCAAGTGTCAGTAAAACTGCAGGACAGGTGTTTTAAGCAAAGCAAAAATAATTTGTAGTTCTTAAGTGCATGTATTCAGAAATAAATCTAGACATTGCAGAGCTTTTACAGAGCCCTACCTTCAAGTTAATGTTCTATCAGTCTGTAATGTAAAAGTACAGATTTGCTTGTGACTAAGGGGAACTGTTCTGCAGAAATACCATTACACTACAGACTGGGAAACTGGTGACTGACTGACTGTAATTTTCCTCATTCAGCAGGTCAAAGCAGCTGTTTTGTTCCTGAGCTTGATACCAGCCAGTCCCCTCAGCAACAGAGCTGCTGTGCTGGACATTCACAGCCTGTCCTCAAGAGGAAGCTCACTAGTACAGCCAATGGGAAACCTGCTACTTGCAATGATCAGGCACATCTGTGTGCCTACAGGTCCAACAACACATCACTTACTGGTCTCAAGTGGCTGCTGGGAAGGTTGAAAGCATCTGCAATTGCACACGCCATCTCATACTTTGTCATTTGTTCATTGCCAGACCAGTGAAAGGTTCCTTTTATTGATGGGTCCTAGAGAACAAAGAGGAAACAGATGAAAGGAAGCAGCCAGCTGGCCCTCAGGCTAATTCCTGCGCAAGAACTGTGCAGAATTAGCATCCAGCAAGACCCCTCTCAAAGGCATCCTACAGCACCTCAGTGGTGTTCTAGAAACATCTGTACCCTTTCACAGAACACCTGAGCAGGAACTGAGACAGGAAACCCGTGTTACTTCTATCTGACCTGACTTCACAAACGGTTTGTGTCCTGTAGAATGAACAGGAGGGAAAGGAGCTGCCCACCAACCAAGCAAGGTCAAAGAGCTGGGGAGGAGGAACTCAGCTGTTCTGTGATGTTCAGTCACTCAGAAACAACGGCCAAAGGCATCACACACATTCTGAATGCTAAACTGCAAACCCTGTACAAGTCCAGTCAAACCGACCGCACCATGTCCACGGTCCATGTTTTCAAAGTTACTGTGTGAAAAACATGAAGGTGGTTGTTTGCTGTTTGGCTCTGTTACCTTGCAAAGATGCTAATCTGAAGGTGCTGTGGTGAACAAATACAAGGAAGTAATTCAGTCCAGGGGCTTTGTTTGGTTTGGCCACTTCAGTCTTGTTAATACAAGAAACAAGGGCATCTTTGAGAATTACATTCAACCACATTGGTTTAGTTCAAAGCAGCAATTGGTAAAAGGCATATCAGAGTACGTTTGGCATTTCTAATTCTCTCCTCCATACCAGGAGACAAGACAATTTTCAGAAGGTTCTGTCTGATCCCTTTAACCACTTTTCTTTCAAAGACCACAATAGCCTAATAGTCATGCAAAGATCATGTACTATTACACCCAGCTCTTTCCTCCCTCCCAGCATTCCAGACATGCAAATAATCCAGGTGATGTGCAGTTCTCAGTTGTTCAGAAGCAAAGCTGAGAACTCCAACTGTTTTCACCTTGCAGAGGTTCATTTTGTGCCATTCTTACCAGCATTCTCTTCTCTGCCAGTTGTCTGCAAACAGCTGCTACATCCTTGACATTGGTAGGAAATCTTTGTTGCCAGTGGTCCATGTTGGCAGATTTATTACTGAACTGCACTTTATCAAACATAACTGTCACAGCACTTTCCTCCAGTCTTTCCACCTCTCCATACAAGACAGGAATTCTAAGTACTGCAGTTTCTAAAAGGAAGAATACTTTAGATCATGGGTGGGTACAAATGCTGCAGCATAATCTGAAAAGTGAAAGTGTTAAGAAATATGCTGATCATATTAAGCATCTACAAATCACAAATGCAAGCAGTATGTTGGCTCAGAGAATATAATTTTAATTTACACCAAAACCAGTTTATAAACACTAAGATTACAGACATTATTGTATTATTATTTCTTTTCATTTATGCCATTGATTTCCAGAAAGTCACAAGCTTTCATTAATGGCATAAAGATGCCTGTTTGTGTTAGAACAAAAATTAAAAAATCCGACTACTATGTGCAGTTACTCCAGCACTCCCAATCCTCACTGGGTAAGAGCAAGGAGAAAAATTCCCACCAATCACAAGTCATCATAGTCAGGCATCAATTACAAAGATTTTTCACCCATCATGCAGAAGCCTCCTGTATAAAAGAGGATATATTAAAAGAAAAAAAAAGACATGAACCTTGAAATAAATGAAAAGCTTGACAAATTAGGAATAGGTTTACAGAACACAATAGTAAATAATGTTAGATTCCAGGACAGTGATTTGAGAAATTAACAAAATGCAAAGAGAAGCAAATTTCATGATGGAATACATAGACTCGTCTATCTCTGTCATGAAGACTCAAAGAGCCTCTGAGGAGAAATCCAAGGCTATGACAAATGACTTAAAAGTAATAGTTTTGCTGAAAGAGAAAACAAGAAAATTGGACCTGAAATTAGAAGCTGAAGTCATCAAAACATTGCCATTCTTAATATACTTGGAGGAAAATGCTATAGCTATCGGACAGACAAACAGAAAAAGCTAACACAGAAATTATTCTCACTGAGAAGTAAACCAGAATAAGTACTTAGACAAGAAAAACAAATAGAAAACCCAAAATGACACTGATTGCCTGCTGCTCTAGAAGCAGTTGTTTGTTCCCTCAGCAGATATGCTCTTCCTCTCTGGTTCCTCTAAATACTGGTTGAAACATCTATTTTTAAATTGCTTTGAGAATATTCATTCTTTGAGAAGACAACTGCCTTCCTTTTGTTCTCAGCTCTCTGGGACATGGAGAGGATCAGCCTCATGATGAACAACTCTGAGGACCTCCTGACACTGGGTAGTTCTATAAGCCTGACTTTATACATATATTTATAAGCATGGATCCCCTTCAAACCAAAGTAAAATACCTTTTTAAAAAAAAGTTAAAACCACTTACTGGAGATTTTTGCATTTTACAACAGAATGGACAGGGCAGTTCTTCACACAGCTGCAGATTTGACCAGTGGAATTCTACCTATACTGTATCAGCAAATTAGTGATTCAACAGCAGTACGTGGAAAATGCTTGTATTTGTATGAATCAAGAGAACTTATATTTTCAAACTCTTTACTCAGCACCACCTCAACACTCCTCCTGCTAATAATACCACTGCTGCAGCCCACTGCTGCCTGACAGATCCTGCTCCAAAAGGTTACGAAACCAAACTGCAGTGCTGAGTTGGGGAAGGGTCTAGTAAGATACCCACACATAAATGGATTTGGTAAAGTCTTATCTTCATTACCAATCTGGAAGAGGGAGCAAACAGCATCACAGTCAAATTCAGAGATGGTATTTCATCTAGAGGTGGAGTGAATAACTTGTCATTTAAATTTATTTTTACTTAAATTTAACTTCTCCTATCAAAGTATTTTTTTTTACAAAGTTTCTTACTAGTAATGCCAAATCCATCATACACAGCATATATTTACTTACTGGAAGATCATCACACTAATTTATCAACAGCTTGGTTCTCTGGTTAAGAAGCACAGAACCACAGTGTGAGCATCATACTGACATATCAGAAGCCTCTTCTACGTGTGTACTGAGATTACTTTCTTCTTGAGATTTTTTGATAAAATACAAGTGCTTCTTTCCTTATAATGTGTGACTGGACACTGACAGTGCACTACCTAGAAACAGCCACATCTCTCTTTTATATAAGAAATAAATCTTAAATTAAAGGGAACATGCTCTTTTCCCTTAAGCAGAATTTTTAAAATTATGTTGGTATATTTTGTACGCCAAATTTTCATTATGAAAAGATGTAAACAAATTTTAAAAATCTTCTTGTTTAAAACCATAAATATGTTACTAACCTTTTAGAAAGTGGTACAAGTAAAAAACATACAGTGACAACACTTGCAATGCATCCCATAAATAACTGCAGCTATGCATTGAATGAAGTATTTTATCTTTCCTTAGGAACAGCAGATTCACAATAGACAAAGGCTTATGAATGTCCATCAGGGAGATACAAATAACATGAAGGAAGAGTGGAACAGGTAAGAAAGAAAAGCTTTAGTCAAGATTAAGCAAGAAGAATTGCTCATGAGCAAGGAGACCAACTCCTAATCACTTTCTTCTCTGAAACTTGTTTCCATGGTGCTGCAACTTCATCATTGACTCAAGAGTCTACTGAGCTAATAAATAACTGAGTAAAAATAGAAAGCCTGTATTGAAAACGGTTGAGTGTCTTACCTTCATTGTTTTCCAGAACTGCCTTTTCACCCTCCAGTTTGGTTTTACCATATAAATTCAGGGGATTTGGTACATCAGTCTCTTTATATGGAGGGCTTGTTCCATCAAATACATAGTCTGTACTAATGTAGATCAAAAATGCCCCAACTCCAGCTAGGAAGAAAATGTTTACAGATTATTTATATTAATTCATGCCTTGTTTGAAATCCCAATAGACCCTTAAATCTCCCAAGGATGTCATCTTCCATGCACACTCATTCCTGCTGCTTTGTCTGTTCCCTGACCCTTCAGAGAGTTGTGCACACTACTCTTATGGAAAACAGATCGCCAGCACACTGATGGCAGAAGTGACATTAACACTTGTACATTTGTATGGATGGCCCTGCATAAATAGATGCAGGATTTTGACAAGACACCAAATCCATGAGATGGTCTCCTTACCTGCCTCTTTTGCTAAGTTTGCTGAAGCAGCCACATTGAGCTGAGAAGCAGCATCTGGTTGACCTTCTACAACATCTGGCCTTCTCTCAGCAGCACAGTGCACTATAACATGAGGCTGGAAATTAAAGACTAATTTTAAACAACCAACATGTCAAGAGATGGAAGTTGCACCCTAACTCTAGTGATGACACCCCTCAGGCAAAACTAACTAATAAAAATAGCATTGTTATTTTAAATGATAGCATTCTGAGGAACACCTTTTCCTTAGTATCTTTTTACAATAAAACCATGCTGTTTTAATACACAAAAAACATTTATCATTAATTGTGCAATTATGGTCTTCCATAGCTTAAATTTTACAGCAACTTTGAAGTTGTGGGGATTTTTTAAACTCTGTATAGTAAAATATATTAATATAAGGTAGATGTCTCACACACACAAGGCTACTAAAAATTTTTAGGTAAGCTATTTACACATGGCTACTTGACATTTGCAGATTATTAAGATGATATTTACTATTTTATAGAATGGCACCCTGGATCAGGTATTTCAGGTTTTATATATTCTTCCTGGCACTTAGACTGAAAAACAAGTGAACACTGCACACTACACAGAGTTACTGCTGTTGTATTCAAATATTCCTCCACTTCCCCAGAAGTGCATATTGACACATGACTGTGTGAATAACTCAAAAGTACCTTTTCCTTTCCAGAGTGCTGGCAGGTAGAGCCTGCAGCCTGCCCGTGGTGAGCACAGCAAAGGCCAGAGCTGTCAGTACCTATGGAGCCAAGCTCTGCTCTGGCTGGGGCAGAACCTTCAGCAGAGCTCTGCCAAAGCACCAGCCCCACTCAGCCCCAGAACTCAGCAGCACTATCAGCTGACTGACACATAAAGTACCTCTCCCATCCACTTCAGACTCCAGAAGCTTACCTGAAAATCATGGATAATGTCATGAACTGCAATAGAGTCCAGAAGATTAATATGTTCAAATCTGGGCTGAGCTCTTCTGTATCCACAACCAACCGTGTTCCAATTATTTTCATTGAATTCTTTAAACACAGCTCTGCCAAGAAGTCCCGTAGCACCAGTGATCAAAACTCGCCTGCTGGGAATGTCAACATCTTCCTAGGGAAATGACAACAGGAAAAGTTTTGTTTCTACTCTAATTTTTTACTGTTTTTTCTTCTAAAGTATGCAAAACTACAGTCAGGAGCTACTGTATTAAAAAGCTTCTCCTGAGTCTTCGGGAGTGTCTCACTGAACACCAACATCTGGGAGGACCAATGCTGCAGCCAGTCAACGATTTAACCGTATATTCAAAGGTAATGAAAACAAAACTTCAGTGAGAAACTCATTTACTTCTACAACAATCCAAACCACTAGTGAAGACAGAATTTTAAGTTCATTCAAAAGCTGATAACTTTGTGCAATCTGAAAGGAGATAATATAACTTCTTTATAAAATGGACCCAAAAAAATAACATTTAGGGTCCAAATCCTACGGCAAATAATTCTGGATAGACTGTGGCTGTTAAAAGCTGCAGCAATACAATATAACTTACTGTAGTAATTATAATCTTGAATTTTGTTATTAAATAGAAAAGTAATTCATTGTTATTCAACACAATAGTCTAATAGTAAGTAAAACTAGTAAGATATAGATGTTATAAATAGTAAGACTCAGCTCTCTTGTCAATTTTACAAAACGCATCTGGAAGTGATTTGACAATTCCAGCTCTCAATCTGTATACAACAGACTAAAGCCTACTTCAGCTCCTGCATATTTTGGTACTTGGGACAGCTGTGAACAGCACACATGAACTTCATCCCACCCCTCACTACAACATCAAGTTCTCAAGACCGCAAACACAAGATCCATGTCGGTCCCTGCAATCTTTATCTTCCTTTAATGCTTTCCTTCTGTATCTGCCATGAATAAAACCAAAACCTGCATGTTAAACACAAAAATAAAAGCATATCTTTA
>VWZP01006385.1:624342-640493 GCA_013396995.1 Dicaeum eximium
GAGCTCCTTCTCCCGGCCGACCATGGCGGGGCCGGGCCGGGCCTGGGGCCGCTCCGCGGCTCGCGCCAGGGAGGCTCCGCGCCCGTGCTGAGCGCCGCGCAACAGGGGGCGCCCTCGCCGCGCCGCGCGCCCCACGCACGCGCCTCCCGCCGCCGGGCGCTCATTGGCCGGGGCGCGGCGGAGGGGGCGGGGCCAGGCCGGGTATTTAAAGGGGCAGGCGCGGCCCCGGCGGTCAGGGCGGGCCCGCAGGCGGCGGGCGGGGACAGCGGAGGGGACGATGGGGACTGTCCGTTCGTATTGGCAAATAAAAACCAGCAAATAGCACCTGCCGGCCCCGCCCCGCCCCTCCGAACGCTGCTAGCCTCGGGCGGAGACGGGAGCAGAGGGGTCTGCGCTCCCCTGGCTGCCTCACCTGCAGGGCCCGCTCCTCTGCTCGTGTTCATGTGCTTCAAACACTAATAAAAGTTACTGCGGATTTAACATCTGACCACACCTAGCCTATTCAAACTCTGAACTTTCTACTGCGATTGCTCATTTGTAAAAAACAAAGTGGAACTTCAGAATTAGACCAAAATATCATGTTATCTTGCATAAAGCTCTGTCACCTATTTACTGTAAATTACTTAATTCCTCCTTTTATAGTGGAGAAAAATAAGCATTTTCAATTTGCCTTTACCCAGGTTTCGATGTAAAAGCAACCCCACAGAGAAGGGCTGGTTGTTTTTGATGGAGCAATCACTGCTTACAGTACTCATCACTACTTTGTATCATTACACACTTACAAGGTGACAGATTTGATTTCTTTTTTAATACAAGTTTGGAAGGTAACAGGATACTGTATACAGTGTTACTGTGCCATTTCTGACCCGCAAAGGCAGAGACTGCCTAGCATTTTTTTAGCAAGTGAACTGACGTAGATGTGTAACTACTGGCCCAAACTCACTGCAGTTACTTCACACCTGTATCTATGCCAATGAATTTATTTCAACTTGACTCGATTAAAATAGGTTTACTTGGTAGCATTTAAGGATGAAAACCAGAAAAGTCTACCAAAATTTAACAGAATCATACTAAAATTTTATAGAATATTGTTAATGACCTTTTATGACAAACAACTAACATTATGTGTGTATATATATAAAAAAATTAAACCACTTCAGCCAGTTTCTGCCTTCATGGAATACAGATGCCATCTTTTCCCCTATAACAAGCTATTGACATTTAATTCCCTTCCATTAACCTTAGAATTTTGTTGCAAAATATCAGTAATTCATTACTGATAACAAAGAAATACCAAACTCTTTAGCAGCATGGAGGCAAGAACTCCCAGTACACCTGATATCACATCATCTCCTCCCAACACAGCTTGGAAGAGCTCCCTATGCATTTTAACAAAAACCATGATGGGAAAATAAAAATTTTGTCTTCCAGGCTCAGAGCAAGAGAATAGCAAAAGCACGAGCCCTGAAATCTCAAGCTACAATCATTAATCCACCTGTAAAATATCTTATCAACTTTGTCACCAGAATAAGTTAAATTATATGTGGTTTTAATATCTTCATTATATAACATAATCTATTTTTTCCTCAAATATTTATCTCAAGTCCTGTAGTGTTCTACCTATACTTTGCATTGTTTTATTATCCACTTTGTGAAACACTAATTTTACAATAAGAATTGTATTTTTGTCTAGATCACAGTCACTTAAGCATTATGCATCCCTGGGTGACTAAATGGACCACTCATTAAATTAACATTTCAGACTGTAATTCACAGAGATTAAAGCATAATTAAGTCTCCCTCTGTCCTCCCCGTTTGATTCTCCCTTGATTTTGTAACCAAAGTGTGGTAGCAACCTGTTAATGCAAATATCCAGAGCCTTACCTGCTCCATTTCCAGCAGCATTTCAGGCACTGCCAATCCACAGAGGGAATTACCAGCCAAGGAAATCATTGCAGTTCACTTGTGCCTTTGTCTGCTGTGCCTGCAGAGAGCACATGGACTGAGAGCAGCACTGGCTCTGCTGACCTTTGAAACCAAAACACAAATCCAAGCCCTACGTCACGTGTGGCTCAGAATCCTGTTAAGCTTTTGGTCTGGTCCCAGTGGTACCATTTAAGCAGCTCAGTATGAGCTTAAATTTTTACCTCCTAACAGCCAGCATGAGCAAGCACAGCCACTGTGTGTATGAGATCCAGTCAAAGCACTGGCACTGAGTCTCACAGTTTGTCTTCTATAGCAAACAGGAGGAGGGCTCTAATTAGGTCAGGCAGGTTGAGAATTCCAAGAGCTCTTCATGTTACATTTCAACTAAGCACAGCCCAGCTCTTGCTGCAATACAGCAAGATGAATGATCAGAGAAATAACTTTGTGTTAAATCATGGATTTTTCAATTAAAAAAAATAAAATCTTCCCCAACATGAAAGTAATGGATTCCTGCTGTGAGTACTAACATTAGTTGAGCGACAAATGGTGAGGTTTCAGTTTTTAATACTTCATTTCACAGAAGTGCATGAACACAAAAAAGCCTCCTAGACTGAAGCTGACAAAAAGCCCTCAGTTCCCCCTTGACTTCCACCTTTGCTTCTCTCCCCACTCTGCTCTGCATGATTTATCCATGTTTTAAACCTCAAGGATCACCCTTGCTGTAAGGCTAACAGAATTATTTGCTGGACTTTCCCCTCTTTCCTGTCAGTATAAGCATGCTCATGCCAGCTGTAGCAAACAAGGATGTAGCAACTCTAGAAGCCCAGTCCTGCGACACATGCCATTCTTGGCTTCCCTTGGCATATTTGTACCTTCAGACAGAAAAAAAAAAAAGTACTCTCAGTGTCTCCATTTTTATGTTCTGAGTTTTTGAATTTGGTGGAACCTTCCATTAACATTCAGACAAATGCCCGTTTCCTCTAAATTTTTTTATTACTCCATTTTCATCTTTCAGACAAGAAAACGTTTTTTTTCTCCACAAGGAGACAACTTCAGTATAAAATACTTCTAGCAACTTCTTTATCAAAATCTCTGAACACTTCAGGCTTAATACCAAGTGCTCTCTTAATTAAAACACCTGAAACTAATCCTCATCCTCCATCTTCAGCGGATCAAGTAATCCAGCAAATACACAAAGATTACATTAACAGACAACATCCAGCAACTTCTTTACTTGGACTTAATGTGCATTTTTTGTATATAATTTCCTAGGAATTATCAAGTCTCTAAGCTCACAATGTCAGCATAAATGGCAATAAATTCTACCAGGTAAGCTTTGGGTACTACATCTGCAGCACCTCTGTGCAAGACAGCTGCACAGACATACAATAACAAAAACACACTTCCACCTTTGACTTAAATTCAGTATTTACCTCTGTATTAAGAGAAAAGCGAATTGCAGGTTGTATGTATTGTACAGTTCAACTAATTAATTCCCCCAAGAGTAAAGAATATGTAGTTTTTGAGGCAAGACTGACATTGGGCTTTGTTTTGAAGACTAGAAAAAAAGAACATTAGATGAATCCCACTGTAATGTAATTTTGAGCTTTATCCCTGGTTTGCAAAGGCAATGGACAAATGCTTTAATTTAAAACTTTTATTGTGCTCAAATGTTAATTTTAAATGCAGTTTAACAGATTCTTTTCCCATTGCCAAAGTTCCAGTCTGTACAGTACACCTGAGTTCCATGGTGTCCTCCCACCCAGGTGAGAGAAGTTCTGTTGCTCCCTGTCACTGCAGCACTGATCACCCACAACAGGCTGGCTACAAAGATTTTGTGGCAGTTTAAGAGTCCAGTGGGACTTAAGAGCAATGAGCAATGTTTAAGAGCAATGCTCTTAAGGCACTAATCCTAGTCTCAGTACACAAACATTTAGATAAATGCAATTTGACTCATTTTCAGTCAATTTGACTTTGACCTGAAGATGCTTCTCTGAAGATCAACAGCTGCAACACCTAGCCCCAGGATTTAAATTCACATATACTAAATATAGATCCTGTACAATATCAAAATTAAGTGTACAGTCCCATTTCTACACTGGCTCTATAGTGTGTAGGCAACAGAAATAAAAAGATCTCTTGACAGTATTGCTGCCATTGCTACCAAAGCAGGTGTAAACAACAAAATTAATTTAACATAGAATTGTATTCAAGGGATAGATGCAGCAAAAAAAAATTAAAAATATGTAAAAAATCAAAAAACTTACATGAAGTCTGATTTCATTTGTCATCTTATTCTCCTTTTCCAAACTTAAAATGGTATGTTCAAAACCTAACTGAGCAGCCTCAGCACATCCAAAACGTGCAACAGTGAACACTTTTCAGAGTTCATGCCTGTAATGATGTTACCAGGAGTCAGGAACATGCTGTCACCTGTTGCTTCTCAGTAAAACAGTTTTTCTAAAAATATGTAATTCTAGATCATTTCTCTAGGGCTCCTACTGATTTCTATTATATACAGCATCCAAGTTCACACTGAAGAAGCAGTCTCTTGAAGTCCCTTGTGGCACACGAATTTATGGGTGGTTTATTTTCTTGATACCATGAAGACTTCAAATTTTGTTTTTGTTACCTGCAATGGAAAAATGTCACCAAGTTTGAGTTTTTCACCTATTGCTCCCACCACATTAAGTAATTGCTTGTCTCCTGGAGGGCAGAAGGTCCTACACTGAACCTCACAGGCAAGCCAGGATTTCAGACCCTGGAATAGACTCTATAATGAAACTCTCTCCCCTACCCTGCTTCCCTTGGTGTGCCCCCATGTCTTCTCCATCTTTCCCTCCACTCCACGTTATCTGCAGACCTTTTGCATCTTACCTTGACACCTACAGTGGTGTAAGGTCCTGCCAGGTAGCAGCCAAAGAACCAGGGTGCAAAGGTCTGGCTAAGCCATTTGTACCCCATGACCTGTACAGGAGACACTTCCTGTCACCTCACCAGCAGGAACATGTGAGCTGGTGACAGGACAATGGCTCTGCTGTCTGACCTGGCACAGCACCTATTCCTGTCAGGTTGTAAGGATCTGGGCTGGAAAGAACACTGGGAGTGCCCCATTGATGCAGCCTCCAACATCTGCTGTGGAATAAGAGATGCCAGTCACCTCCCTCAGATGCAGCAGACTATGCACGACTCTCATATCTTCTTTGGTTAAGCTTAAGAGGTAGAAAGGCTACATCAATCTCCAACTTACCTTCTTTTAAAGGTGTTTTTGGAGGAATATTTTCTTTGCTATCATGCTGGAAAGCTTTGGAAGGGTCAAAACGCTTAATGCCCTGTACTGCACACAGCTGCTCCTGAAGATGTCTGTTGGTTTGCTTCTCCTTGGCTAGCAATGCACGCAGTTTTGAGACATCCTAGAGAAAACAAGACTTGGAAGTTAGATGAAGAACAGGAGAAGAGCCTGCTTCATCATTTACTGAGGGAGCCATTTTGCCTAATGCTAAACATATAGACAATTGGTGGCATTAAAACCCAAACACACAAGTGTAGAGAAACCAGCAGCATGTACAGGTTCTGTGTAACACCACTAAGCAGTATTGCAGTCTGAAACTTTCAGCAGATAGTTTATTAAGTCTAGGACCCCAAAAAAAGGTAAGAAAAGCCAACCAAGCTAAGAGTAGAGGTACTTATTTGTACTGCTCATCCCTCTGTATGTTGTAAATTCAGTCAAAAATACAACTTTTGGCATTTCTGGAGGCTGGTGGTTTATTGTAATCTGCTTAGCGCAGGGAATTTAAGAATCAAGAAATAAGTAGCTCACAGGACTAGTCTAAATATTTAGAACAACAAACAAAGGCATCAAGCACATTAGTAACTTGCAGATTTCTAATTTTTCATTTCACAAACCTGCTTCAGATGAGAATTGTCTTCCTTCAATTTCATAACATGCTTGATTTTTTGCTTCATGTTCTGGTGGCCAAGTAGTTTAGCATATGCATCACTCAGTTTATTCAGCTCTTCTTGGGCTGCCCCATGCTCCTCCAGAAGAGCATTCTTCTCTGCTTCAAAAGCATCTAGTTGTTGCTGAAATACATTTGAACGTCTTAGAAACCTTCCAACTAAGCCTAACTTTTTACTGAACTGAAGTCTACCAAGGAAGATTAGTTTGGGAAGGGGAATAGCTGGCTCATTGGGTAGTAACTTAGGAAACCACTGCAGAATAAATGCCTTAGAATGGGAAGTAGCATATTTACTTCTCAACAGTAGAACTTGAGCCAACTGCAAGTCTTATGTCAACAGATACTAAAAAACACCTACTTCACAACACACCTGAAAAGGCTTAACTTTGTTATGTAGATCTTCATACAGTTTACGCCAGGTCTTGATCTCTTTCTTTAAGCTAGAGGTCACATCTTCACTTACAGTTTTCCTAAAAAGCAAAAAGCAGAGTTTTATTATGTTCCTTGTTAGCTCTCAGCACTTCTTCCCAATAAAACTTGGCTGTGCCATCATATGCAGTTTAAGTTTGAGAAAGTCACCTTGATCTTTCTGCTTCAAGTTCTCTTTTCAGATCTTCAGTTTGCTCCTCAAGTTTTTCCTGAAGTTTAGTCATTTGTGCAAGGCAAGACTCTTTTGTTCTCTCTATTTCTGCTTCTTTTAGTGCAAGCTTGGTCTGGACTTCTAAAAGCATCCTGAGGAAAGTACCATCATTTCTTAATGAGCCCTTGATTTTTACTTTTTTTCCACTACACTAAATCTAAAAACCACAAGTAACCATGGTTGGAAAGCTGTTAGTAGAACTGAAATAAAGTTTTGCACAAACAGTGCCACAAAGAAAACACTAGTACAGAAGGCAATTAAGTTTAAGATGAACAACATTTTTACCTTTTTCTATAAGGATGCAAGCAGTCCTTTTGAAGCAAAGAAAGATGATGTTGCTCATTTAAAGTTGTTCAATGCCAACAGCTTTCAGCAGGGACAGTTTAGTAGTTAGGCTTTACATTCAGACATTTGCTCAAGCAGGAACTAATCAAGACTGTTCAGTGTGAATGTATGCAGGATTTCAAAAACCCTACACCTAAAAGCATTGACCCCTCTTCAGCCCCAGCTGCTTGTTCCATCCCTTCCCTGCCACTTCAGCCAGGAAATACCTCTTCAGTTTTTCTTTTACCAGCTCTAATGGAAACTGGAGACATTAAGCAGGTGGGAGGAAAGAAAGGGCAGCATCTGAACCAGCACAGAACCACAGATCACTGGACTGCTGTTAAATAGTCAGAGAAGCATGTCCTCAGCTACCGGTCTAACACAACTTCTTGGGTGTTATTTCTCATCAGCTGCACTGTGGTGCCTCATATTAGGCAGAGAGAGGACCTCAGCTTACATCACCACAGTGTGGCAATTCATGGATGAATAACTGGCATCTGCTTGTGAGCAGAATTTGAGGTGACATCATTCAGACTGGAGTGGCAAAGAGTGAGTTCTGCATTAAGAATTTGCTTGATCTCCCCTGGGGATCTTATTTGCAGAGCAGTCACTGTAACTGATATTTCTGGAACAGACAATATTCCAACATATTTCATTCAAATATTTTCCTTTTCCTCTGTGTGCTACACAGAGACTAAAGTCAAACTGATTGGACAGACCAGTTTCCTAATGCACATAAACTTAATAAATTTTGTCTGTCAGTATTTTCAACCTTCTGCACTGGGAAAAGCAAGAAACTTCAGCTTAAAACAAACAGTGATCTGATCTTTACAGCTACACATGAGGTTCTAGCTAGAAAGGCAAGCCTCAGTTTGCATTCCTTAGCTTAAGGAAAACTTTGTGTAGTACCTTGCACATTCTTCATTTTCTTTGTTTTTGGTGTATTCTGCTTCTTGAAGTAAATGCAGATTCTCTTGGCCTACTTTTTTTAGGTTGGCAACTTCTTCTCGCAGAGCGGTATTCTCCAGTTTAAAATTGGAAATTTCTTCAGCTGATGTTTTCTTGTAGCTGGTATTACAGTACAAATGAGAAAAACCTTGTTACTTCAGGCAAAATACAGATGGACATGTTCACACCTTACAAGAGCAATACAAGCTTGTGCTAGCAAGTATCAAAGATTGTATAATCTGAAGACATGGCAGTGTTCAGGCACTGATAAATCCAAAGGTAAGAAAGAAACGACAACACAGCTCCATAAAGCCATAAGCAGTAACACTATGACAAATCCTGTGATACAGATATTACTATATTTTTGTAGGTATTTTAAACACAAAGGACCTACTTTCTCTGAAGCTTATTTTAAACAGCAAAGCACCTACTGTCTGTATCTAGCATTGGCAAATATCCCACAAGATCCTTCATGAGTGACACACATACCTAGTATAACAGTATCACTTTTTATATACTTTATAAACCTAAATATCCTAAGGTAAAAAAATTGCAATAACTATAGCAAACTACTTTCAATTCAATGCAAATGTTGAGTCTATACAAGTCTTTTGGCCAAAGGATATTTCAGTGCCAAGAACACCATCACTAGTTACAAATCTCTTTCTGATTTAAGACCACTGAGTTCCACCAACTGGTTACTTTTTGAAAGAAGAAATATCCAATTTCCTGAACTAGACAGTTATACTGTGTCACTATACTTGCTGTGTACTCAATAAATAAATGCTTAATGCCACCAAATACCATCACAACATCCTCTGCTCTAATGCCATGCCAACACTTACATGTGGTGAGGCACATAAATGAACACTACATTTCATTGTCATCTTAGAGATAATGCCTGTCCTATACATTAATAAAACGTAAATACCTTTCAAAGTCAGCAATAGTCTTTCCAAGTTTCTGTAGTGTATTGCTGTGCTCTTCTTGGATTTTCAATACAGCACTGCTATGCATTACCTTGATTTGCTCCAACTCTGCATTCTTCCTGAAACAGAAATTCAGCATTACATGCTGGAGAGAAGTATGTGTGAACACCTCTCCAAATGCTGCTATCAGTTACAGAAGGCTTGAAGCAGCAGCAATAAATTAATTGTGACAAACCAGTAACTTCTCACATACTAAAGCACATTCTTCACAACAGGTATTACTAAGGATTTCCCCTGCCCCCTATTTTCCAAGGGAGCTATAGAATAGACTGAAGACCTAATAGTAAGCTTAAACAAGAAACAACTGTCTTGAAAATCTTTCTGTCATTGCCTTCTCCAGGAGAGAGCTAGCCAGTACAACATGCACATAGCTTACCCAGCACAGCAAGGTCAGAGCACTACAATACCAGCCTTCCAAGCAAATCCCAACTGGCTTTTTTTTTTGTTTTAAATTACAACAGTGTATAACTGACTTAAGTTACTACTGCTAGTGATTAGATTTCATCACTATCAGTAATCAATAATCAGCAAGAAGTAACTTCAGATCTGCTCAGGTCTCTAAAACCTGAACTGGGCTCAGAAGCTCTGTTTACACTACTAATTTAACTTTTTTCCTTTCAAAGCTTGAATCAAAGTTTCTTTCACAAACCCTTTCAACTCTTCTTCCATCTGTGCGAGTTCAAGACCCTGAGATTTGATTTCTTGTTCCAGTCTCTTCACCAACTTTTCAGCTTTTCTCTCCTTTGCATGCAATTTATTCAGCTCCTTCATGGTATCATTCAGCTCTTCTTCCAGAAGATGTCTCTCACTTGTTACTTCATCTTCAAACTCTAGTAACTTCTGCTGCATTGATGCAGATGACTCCTGCATGCCAGAGTATCACAGATTTTAAAACTACCAGTACTTCCTGGGTAGTAAAGGGCTAATTTGCAGTGTTCAAATTTCAAATGTATGGGAAGAACCAAAACCCACATCCCACTAGCAATGATTCTTAGACCTATTGGACCACACAAGCTTCTGCAAGTCAGTACCCACTTTGCCATATTAATGATAACCTAACTATGGAACGCACATCTCATGCATAACCAAAACAACAATTTTTAGTGCCAATCCTTGGGATTACAATCTATTTATAGACTAATTTATAGCCTGTATTTACCTTTTCTTGCTGCAGCTGAGAGATGACCGCCTCATGTTTCTGAAGCAGTTTTTGGTGTTCTTGTTCCACCAAATGAATTTTTTTCTTAAGGTCTTCTATTTCAGCATTCATACTCAGGAACTGTCCTTTGGCCTCAGACAACTCTTTCTCTGCAGAGAAAAATTGTCAATATAACACAAATTCCCTTCTCTATCTTCAAATAGCTACAATATCTATTATTCATACATTCCATTACATCTTTGCTTTTCCCTTGCTTAACTACCGAAAACATGGAAAGAAAAGCCCCTACAAAACAAACCCATACCTACAACCCATCTGGAAACTCCTCAAAATCAGCTTGAGGTATACCACTTCAAAATCATTTTAACAGCAGGAGTGTTTGGACCAAGCAATTAGCCTTCACCAGAAGAGCAGTATGGCAGGAAAAACAACTACATGAGTTCCCCAAAGCTTCCTCCACAAAGCAGCACACAGAAGGCAGCTGGTACAGAAAACTGAGAACATGTCTCAGATTGCAGAGTTGCTAGTTTTGGGAGAGAAGGAGTAAGGAGGTGAAAAAGGATCCTTGCCACATTCCCAACACCTCAATGAACCAGTGTACAAGCTGCTAGCAGAGAATTCACACATTATACTGCTTCTCAGTGAAGAGTAAGGAACAAGAACCTCTTAGTGTTCACCTTTCAGATTAAAGCCATTCCTACAATTTTCTTTGTATACTATCCACCCAAGTTACCATCCATGGAAACACCAATTCAGACTTAACAGTTGTCAGATGTGAAATGATTTCCCTGATGCCTTGGTGTTTCTAGCTGGAGCTCAGAGACTTCTCACTTGGAACAAACCAATCTAAACTGACAATTTAGAAAACACCTATTTGAGATGCTTTAAGATATGTGAGTGATCCCACATAGGGAACAGCATACAAGAACTAACAATTACCCTTCTCTTGTTGAAGCAATTGACACCTCTCATTAAGTTCTTTCATCAGTTTGCATGACTCTTCCTCTTGTGCTTTGAGGGTGTTCCTCAGTATGTCAATATCTTGGTCTTTCTTACTCACTGTCTCCTCCATCTGGGCGACTTCTAGTTTGTATTTCTCAGCTGTTCCTGCAACAGTACTGTAGAAGAAAATTCAGGCACTTGTTACCACTAAATTTTGTTTGTAAGCTTACACATCAACACAAAGGAAAAATGCTTAGGACTGTTGGTTTCCAAGAAGAAAACTGCCTTCTTGAGACCAATTTGTTGTTACCTGAGCTCTGTAATATATTCCAGGAGTTTTTCAATGTCAGACTTTTCTTCAACTTTCTCTCTCTCAGTAGCAGACCTAAAACCAGACAGTTTTTATGACAAATATATATAAACAGATCCAGAGTTAAGTAGTAACACATACTTTTATCTCCCAGTTACGCTGAAAAACTGATATTGGCTCTAAGAGGTGATTCTACCCTCTTTTCATACCTGTTCCAGATAGTCTTCTCATTGTAGTAAAGATGCTAAGCCACATTTTACCACAAGCAATATGCTACAAACATAATAATGCATTAACATAATGGAGCTCTCATAGCAAATCAGCATCTCCTCCCTTTATGACCTGAATTGTTACCTTTGTGTATTTTAACAGCCAAGTTGGTGCTGCAGTGCCAATTGTGCCAACCTGACATTAAACACAGCTTGGAAGTTCATCCCAGGTCACTGCCCTCAGCAATAGGCTGCACATTAGTGCACTGTTCCTGTGCAGCACGGGACATTTTTTGGGCAGAACAGAAAGTGCTGAGTTCGAACCTACTCTCTACCTAGAGCTGCTGAAACCAAGAGACTCTGGAGTTGCCTCTCTTCAGAGCACGTGTCTACATCAAAGCAGCTCTGAAGGCACCACACTGGCTCTTCAATGCACTCCTCTGGAGAACATGAATGTGTTCATCAAATCCATGCCAAATGCCTGGCTGCTGAATTAGGATTTCAGCTCCTGCTCTAATGCTCTTCTATTCTTGCTTATTCCTGACTTAGTAGTCTAAAGGGCAAGAAATATCCCATCCAAATGTCCTCCTCCAACCTGAACAACAATTCTTTTCTAAAGACATATGTCTTCCCTCCCCACCCCATACCCAAGAAAACCCCAGACACACACCACACTGAAAGACAAAGGGTTGACATGATACAGTTTGTCTTTTGGAAAAAAAGTGTATCTTTTGGATACACTAGAGAAACAATGTTTCTAATGGTTGTTTTATCAAACCACAGCAGTTGTTAAAACTTCATTCCATTGTATTTATTCCAGATTACAAACACTGATAATGTGTGCTGCTTCTCAGTAGGGAGACAGCCTCAATTTTGGTTACTACAAAGGATAAGCATGGAAACACAGCCAGGTCATATCATCTCATCTAATTCCCTTCCTAGCACTTACAATTTTTCTTGTAACTGTGCTAATTTTCCTTTTGAATGCTCTAGATTCCTTTGCACTTCCTGCAGCTTCATTTCCATGTTTTCCTGCTTTGCCAGCGCAGTCTTAAAAAAAAAGAAAACACAACACATTAGTATTAAAATGAGATTTAGTAAAAGAAAGGCATTGTGGAAGAGACGGTGGTGAACTGAAGTTTAATCATCACTCCCATTTAGTGATAGCACCACCTACTATGCTAAATGTGATTGCAAGTATCCCTCTGTACAGCTATCAGCCACTTGTTAAACAACAATTACCACCAAGAACTTCAAACTATACTGAGGATCACTGGTTTTATTCCTGAGCAGCTCAGAATTACTGTCCTGTGCAAATGGTCATACCTTTTCCTTAGCATCCCTCATGTTTCTGAGCTTCATCAATTCCATGCACAGGCTGCTCATTTTCTTCTGTACACCATCTTCAGACAGCTTGTTAGAAAAGAAGATAAAAGCACTAAGTGTAATTCCTTTGTATGAAATGCTGTTCACACAACCCTTTCCAAGCGTTCCCCTCCCGCTCTGTGTTTAGATAGAAGGACACAAGATCCCAAACCAGACATGCTTTACATCAAAACAGATGCTGATCAGCAAGTAAAGGTTGCTCTTGCAAAGGAAGCTCAATAATAGCAAAGGCAAAGCAAAGATGCACTTATTTCTCTGAATACCTTGGACTTCAGTAGTTCATTGCTTCTTGTTAACTCCAGAAGCTGTTTCTTCAGGCATGCAACATTTGCCGAAAGAGAGGTTTTCTCCTGAACTGCAGCACTCAGCTTTGCTTCGATCTTAACAAGATCTTCATCCAGAGCCTGAAGCTTTTTATCCTGCTCTCCACGTTCTCTCACTAATGCACGAATCTAAAACATGAGGTATTTTCTTTATTTCCTACTATCATTAGTTTAGTCTCTCCAAGTAAGCCACAGGCATACGTATCCAAACTGGATTTACTTTCACTCAAAATATGTATCTGCAACTCTCATTCACAGAAAGGAAATAACAATCACTACAATTCTCTATTATTACACACCATACAATAGCAAGGTTTTATCTGACTGATTTTATGCTACTGAGCCCGTACAACATGTTAAAATTAGAACAGTCTTAGCTTTAATGGGTAACAGAAGCCAACTCTCCTTTTTGGCTGTGACAGACAAAAAGGCAGAACATAACATTTGAGACACAAGGCACCAATTAGCACACAAGTGTACTGATACATTTTAGGGTGCCTCAAACATTAAAAGTATGATAATTAGCAAGCAAAAAAATTCAGCTAGAGACTGTTCAATAAAACAGAACCTTTTTGGGGTAGCCAACAGAGACTTTGTTCTGCTTTTGAAAAGACTGCCAGAACAGTTGTTCACAATCAGCAGGAACTAATGCAATTCCATTAGTTTTGTACAACCATAATATCTGATCTTCCTTTTGTACAGAACTGTTTGTGAACTACTTGTATGCTGTCTGATGCAAAAGAGGCAAATTCTGTCAGCCTGTATTTTTCATTATTGTAAGTGGGAGGAGACATGACAGGATTTCACTCACATAGTGGATTCATACCTCCTTCTCCAGTGCCTTCTGTTTCTTTTTCTCTTTCATAAGCATAACATCTTTTTTAGTCTTCACAATCCCACTAGCCGGCTTTGGAAGAGAGATGTGTTAGAAACCTCTGGCTTCACAGTAGCTGAACACAATTAAATCCAACAGTGGGTGCTTCCTATAGACAATACTACAAAGATACACACCAAATAAAGAGCAAACCTTTGTCCCTCCCAGACAGGGTAGGAAATTATCAGGTTAGGATGGGGTTTACCCTTATACTTTCTTATCAGCATTACTCTGAAGGGACAGTTCATAACCACAGGGACAGGAAAAAGATTAACAAGTTGGAGACTTTAGCACCCTAAGCTTCATAAAAACATTTTAATATCTTCACCTCAGGTTTTGTTTGCAGAATTGCATCCTACATCATCAATACTCATGAACCTAATTAGCAAGTCAGGGCCATCATTTTTCAGCTTGTTAAACTATTAATCTTGAAATCCATATCCTTGCATAGGACACTGAGAACCTGTACATGCAGTACCATCCCCTCCCTGTTTCTTTCACCACCAGGTTGCCACGCTGCCTTGCCCAGCCCATGAGAGCAGGAACACCATCTCCTTAAAAAGAAGTAGTCACACCATAATTACATGGTGATCAAGAGGAAGAGAAATCCCAAAAGTGTAGCACCAAAAATAACAAGCTGCTCTGTAGTCCCAAGTTAATTATGACATAATTGACAAGGATGCAGCAATTTCATTTTTCCTGCTTGGGTGTTAAGGAGCAAAGATGCAACAATATGTTCCATAGCTCACTTGGGTAGATCAATGCCAACTGTATGAAGAGGCTGCATTGTTTAAGCAGTCAGGGAGGTTTAGCTGGGGTTTAACAGCACAGTCTCACCGTGGAGCCGAGGGACGTGAGCCTCCTTGCAGTTACTGGGGTGGGTGCACTCTTCTCATTGCTCAGGTTGGTCTCACCTGCACAAGGGGATGGGGAAGGAACAGGGTGTGCATGCACACAGAGAGGCCAATGCAACCAAACCACACAGAGTTAACTGACTGTGTACAGAACTCAACATTCCACCTGGTTGTTAGGCTATCAACTTCACAACCCAATACCAGCCATTGCTACTGCAATCTGCCAGTTCAATATTAATCATCTGGGCACCTGAAGTTTAGAGAAAGACTACCAGGTGATAGACAGTTTTGGTATTTCCACTTCTGCCAAGTTTCCCTGACATGATCCAGATCCATAATGTCAGTTTTGAACTGAGGGATGCTTTAGATATTAAAACTTAATTAAAATATCTCTAAATCCTAGGTTAATAAGTAGGTTATTAGACCTCCAGAGGTCCCCCCTAACTAGCAGAAGTCACATATAAAGGTATTTTTGGAAGATTCCCATAGATGTTTTTACAGCTGCTCCTTTGAGCTGGAAGGTAGGCATTGAGTGCAACACAAACCGATTTTTGAACAGCAGAGCAGTAAGATCACTAACTCTTGTAGCATCTAAAGATATCTTATCATGGTTTTCTGTGCAATTTTTACTTACCCTTTTGTTTCCTAAGCTCTTGGCGTGCTTCAGATGACAGCAAACTTCCCACTCCATCTGACGGCTTAGCGTTACGGGATCCTTGCAAGGGGGTACGTGCTAGAAATGAGATTTTCAGAACACCAAAGAGCAATTAAGACAACTGGCAGGGTTTTCAGCTTCCACGAGCTGAGGCTGATAACACATCTAAGGTAAATCTAGAGCCCAAATCTCACTGTGAGGGACTCGTACCTCAGCAGACGCTGTCGCTAGCAGTGCCCCAGCCCTGACAAGCTCTGCACGTTCCTCTTACAGCGCTGTACTGGGGAGCCAGAGCCCAGCAAGGCTCGGCACCGCTTTAGTTACTACGTACGTACCACACGGTCACTGCTGGGTTTGGCATGCCAGGGCTGGACACGAAGTGGGGCCCTTCTGCCTTAGCAGGGGACCCCTGCGAGAGCCCAGAGGGTGCCCAGGCCCCGCGCTGCGGGCTGCTCCCCACAGGAAGGGCCCCGCCGATGCCGACGCCCGCCCCCCGTCCCTCTCCTCACGTACCAGCGCCGCCATCGCGGGGCAGGGGCCGGCGGAGCGCCGCGCGCGCGGAGGCCATGACGGCGCTGGGACCCCGCGGCCCGGCGTTCAAAGGGGCCAACGGCCGCAGCGCGCGCCGACCAGCCAATCGGCTGCCGCCGCTC
>VWZP01006385.1:640526-652638 GCA_013396995.1 Dicaeum eximium
GCTCCCGGCGGGCCGGGCGGGGAGAGGGGAGAGGGGAGCGGGGCCGGGAGCGCGGGGCCGCGCGGGACCGCCTCACTCTGCGGGATCCCCTCACGGCGTGCGGGGCTGGCTCCGTGCGCGGCTCTGTGCGCATCCCGGAGCGCAGCGCTGCCGCCGTGGCCCATGTCGGCTCCGTTCGAGGAGCGCAGCGGGGTGGTGCCCTGCGGGACGCCCTGGGGCCGCTGGTACCAGACGCTGGAGGAGGTGTTCATCGAGGTGCGCGTCCCGCCGGGCACCCGCGCCAAGGACGTGCGCTGCAGCCTGCGGAGCCGCCACATCTCCCTGGCCGTGTGCGGGCAGGAGCTGCTGCAGGTACCCCGGGGGGAGCGGGCCGGCCGACGCTAGGCCGCGGGGCGCCGGGGATCCCGGGCTCGCTTCGCTTATAAAATACCTCTGAGATCGTGGAGCCCAGCCTGGGACCGACCGCTGTGGGCTTGCCTTAAACACCTCCAAGGAGTGTGAGGCAGCGCGAGCCAATGTCCAGTGACGCTCTCTGTGCCAGCGCAGACCTGGCACAGCTCAGACCGTGCCCTCGTGTGCTGTCATAGCCTGAGAGGAGGTTTGCACTCCTGTGCCCTGCGGTGGCTCTCTGTTCTTTATCCCAGGTTTGATAATTTAAAAATGACATTCGTTGGAAACAGTTTTGTTCACTTGCACGAGGTTTTATAGATGGTGCCTGTTCTCCAGTACGTGAAAAGAGAGCTGGAGAAGGGCTTCTTACAAGGCCATGAAGTGATGGGACAAGGGGGAAGGGCTTTAAACTGCCAGAAGACAGTGTTATATTGGATTTTAGGAATAAATTCTTCCCTGTGAGGGCGGTGAGGCCCTGGCACAGGATGTCCAGAGGAGCTGTGGCTGCCCCATCCCTGGAAGTGTTCAGGGCAGGCTGGACGAGCTTGGAGCAGCCTGGGGTAGTGCAGGGTGTCCCTGCCCATGGCAGGGAGATGGAATGAGATGAACTTTAGGGTCTCTTCCAATCCAAACCATTCTGATTCTATGAAAAATGAAGATACAAATTCACATGGATTTTAATGTGAATGTGAACAGCATTTCAGTGCACAGCTTCAACTGCTCCAGGAAAAAAAAAATCACAAAAAAAACAGCCTAAAGACAGATTTACTTTTCACATTTTTTTATGAACTACTCGTACTACCTGTACCCTGCACCAGAACTAGATGTTACTCCTGGCAAAAAAACTTGCATTTTCATTACAAGGTTATTAAAAATGGCATTACCTACTGAGAAACAGAAGCCATTTTAATGACTCGAGATACTGAAACAATAAAGATATTAAATGCTTCAATGAAAAAAATAATTGTGTAACAAGCAATAATTCTTCAACAGGCCATGTAAGAGTATACTTGTAAGGCCAGATCACCCTATTAATTTTCAGCAGAATACAAGGGGGTTAAGTTGTGAGTAAAACTTCAAAAGTCAGTGTGAACTGGATGCTGAAGAGGTTTTACTGACCTGTAATATTGTACCTGTCTTTTGCAGGGTAAACTTTTTGACTCTACAGTAACTGATGAAGGAACATGGACCTTAGGTAATAACCTACATCTGAAGTGACATTATAAAGACGGTAAAACTTCCAGCAGACACTGCAGAATAGTTTACCCCTTCTTTATTAATGGGAAAGATTACTTTCTTCCCATAGCTTTGCAAAAAGACAATCATTACTGCTGGATTAAGGAAGTGAGGTATTACAAAAGCACTTGAGACTAAGGTTAATGAGAAAATGCCACATCCTGGAAGGTCCTAATCAATGAGTTGCAAACATTTCCATATAGTGAGAAGTTTTTTGTAAACCTTCATTTAAAGGTAAACAGTTATGATACAGTTGTGTGGTCTCTGACTCTCCATAATTGCTACTTTTTATGCATTACATTTCTTGAATGAGTGACAAAATCTACAGTCCAAGAGAATCAGAAATAAATTTAAAAATCACGCTACGGTTCCTAATGAGGGAAAACAAGCATGTTGGGCCATTATAAATACTATAAAGAAATCAGAATATTTGGGGGTTTGGCAATCATATTTGTGGACTCTGCCTCAGTGTTTTCCTATGAAGGATTTTCTTTTCCAGTCTGTTTTAAATATTTATTGATAATTTAGTAATTTAAGCATTAAAATTAAAAGTGTTAATTCACATTGTGAAGCAAAGCCCAGTCTTTTTCAGTATGCAAATAATCTTCAAAATACATTTCTAATGCTGTATTTATTCACCTCAGTAGAACTAAACACCCTGCACATTTACTTTGAAACATGCTTCCAGTATATTCTCTATGGCCATACACACTCTGTTTAAATAATCATCTGTTCATATGTTGCTAAAACTTAGTTCTGGCTTTTGTTGGTAATAACTCTTTGTAAAGCCTGATCTTAAATTTTTAATTATTGCCTTAGCAGGGTTGTCTGTATTAATAGATTAAATCTTTGTTGTGAACATCTCCAAGAGGTTACTTTATGTTTGCAATAGAAGTACTTATTAACTGTGTTTCAACAGCTTCAGCATCTTACAGGCCAGAAGGGGAGAGATGACAATACAGGCTATCTTTGCTTCAGCCTTTTTTTTTTTCTTGTTAATGTTTATTTATTAATCAAGAACTCGGTTGGCATTGGCATTAAAAATTTAAATTACTTCACGTTTTGTGCTTATTAGTGGTGAATTCACCAAACCAAGAAAAGAACCAGCATGTGGGACTGAGTTTAAAGGCTGCTCTATGTGTTTTCATTCAACAGAAGACAGGCAGCTGATACGAATTGTTCTAATGAAGACAAATAGAGATGCTGGAAACTGTTGGACATCCCTGTTAGAAAATGAATATGCTGCTGATCCTTGGGTACAGGACCAGATGCAAAGGAAACTTACACTGGAGCGATTCCAAAGAGAAGTAAGTTAAAGGACCATAATTACTCCTTGTATTTTTTGTTAGCACACAGAGGTTATGGCCAGGAAAGCTGAGCAAATGCCATGGAAATATATGCTTTAGTTCAATATCTATAAAATGCTTACAGGGTTTTATCACTGTGCTTTGAAGAGATTATTCTGTCTGCACTCTGTCTGCAGGGTTTGTGGTAAGTTCAGGTGAGTTTGGAGGTGCTACTTTAATAGTTGCATCTTCCTAACAACTTTTCACTTGTTAGGCTACACACAACTTCTGTTACTATCTAGAATTATGATATAGCCATTTTTACAATAAAACTCAAACACCAAACTCTATGGATATGCTTGTTTATAATGTAAGATGGAGTGGAATAGTTAGCTGGAAAATATGTTGTTGCACTTTTCCTAAAATTGCCTAAATTGTTTAGCTATACCTTTGGCACACAGCTATTCCTTCACGTGTCTGCAGAGGTGTAGAATGACAACATTTTACGTACCAGCTCAATCAGCAGGCTGTGTACTGCAGCAGAGAGCAGCAGTTTTATGAACCTTGTTATCCATCAGGGCATGTACTTAGATTTTCAAAAGGCAGTTTCAAAGGACACCAATAGCCAGATCTCTTTCTTAAACTTTCCTTAACATTTCTTTTCTGGGCGATCTGAGTACTTGCTAAGTCAAGAACAGCATTACAAAGTCACTTCAGCATCAGGCAACCAAACTATGACAATTCAGTTTGTTGCTGCATTTTCCAAGAATTTCAGTGCTGTGATAAATGAATGACAAGTTGATTGTTCTATGTTCTTGTTACAATAACAATTTTTAGAATATTAACAAAAAGCAATTTAGGGTTTTTGTTTGTGGGTTTTCAGGGTTTTTTTAAAGCCTTTTTATTCTAAATAATTTACTTACTAAACAGTTTTTAATTTTACTTCCATCAGAACCCTGGGTTTGACTTCAGTGGGGCAGAAATTTCTGGAAACTACAGCAAAGGAGGACCAGACTTTTCTAGTCTTGAAAAGTGAACTTTTTATATTTGATCCTTTAGACAAATTACATGTTACTGTCAAGGACTGGAATCATGTAACTGTTGAAGACTTCAGTGATCTCTTCAATGGATTGTTGTCAAAAGTAATTACTTCAGTGAAGAGAAAGAAGATCTTTTCCAGCAGAATGAGGACAAAATGTTACCAGCTGATTTATAAGCTGTGATAACTTTATGATACTAAGGCACAAACTATAGAGAAAGGTGTACATAAAAAAGTAACGTCTTTAAGCAGAATGTTTGGTTTGGGTATTTTTTTCTTTTTAGAAACACCATAGTAAATGAATCAGTTATAAATCTACCACTTGTCTTAATGCAAGGATATCTTCTTATTCTTGCTTATCTACACTTGGGAAGGAATCTCCCCATGCACCAGGCTGGGGCTGATCTGCTGGAGAGCAGCTCTGTGGAGAAGAACCTTGGGGTCCTGGTGGACAATGAGCTGTCCCTGAGCTAGCAGTGCCCTGGGGGACAAGAAGGGCAATTGTATCCTGGGGTGAATCAAGAAGAACATTGCCAGAAGGTCAGGGATGTGATCCTGCCCCTCTGCTCAGCCCTGGTGAGGCCAGATCTGGAGCTGTGTCCACTCGGGCTGCTCAAGACAGGAGGGACATGGAGCTCCTGGAGTGAGTCCAGCAAAGACTGTGGAAGGGATTGAAGGATATCTGTACAAGCAAAGGCTTTGGGAGCTGTGGTTGTTCAGCCTCCGGAGATACAGCTGAGAGGGGATCTCATCCCTGTCTGTCCCTGTCTGCAGGGAGGGCTCAGAGCAGGGACCAGGCTCTGCCCCATGGTGCCCAGCAACAGGATAAGAGGCAATGGGCACAAACCAACCAACCTTTAAGACCAACCTTTGCTCTCTATTGGATGCAGGATGGAAGTTAGTATGCACATAAGGAGAAGGCAGAGGTGCTTAATGCCTTCTTTGCCTCAGTCTTTAGTGGGAAGATGCTTGTACACAGGACATCTGTCCTCCTGGGCTGGTAGATGGTGTCAGGGAGCAGAATGAGCCCCCTGTTATCCAGGACGAGGCAGTCAGTGAACTGCTGAACTGCTTGGATGTTCATAAATCTATGGGAACAGATGGATCCATCCCAGGGTGATGAGGGAGCTGGGAGATGAGCTTGCAAAGCCACTCACCATCATTTACCAACAATCCTGGCTCACTGCTGAGGTTCCAGATGACTGGAAGCTGGCCAATGTGACACCATTCACAAAAAGGGTGGGAAGCAGGATCCTGGTAATTAGTGGCCAGTCAGCCTGACCTCAGTACCCAGTAAGGCAATGGAGCAATTTGTACTGGGTGTCATCACACAGCACTTACAGGATGGCCAGGGTGTCAGACCCAGCCAGCAGGGGTTTAGGAGGTGTAGGTCATGCTTAACCAACCTGATCTTTCATGACCAGGTGACCCTCCTGGTGGATGCAGGACAGGCTGTGNCTCACCATCATTTACCAACAATCCTGGCTCACTGCTGAGGTTCCAGATGACTGGAAGCTGGCCAATGTGACACCATTCACAAAAAGGGTGGGAAGCAGGATCCTGGTAATTAGTGGCCAGTCAGCCTGACCTCAGTACCCAGTAAGGCAATGGAGCAATTTGTACTGGGTGTCATCACACAGCACTTACAGGATGGCCAGGGTGTCAGACCCAGCCAGCAGGGGTTTAAGAGGTGTAGGTCATGCTTAACCAACCTGATCTTTCATGACCAGGTGACCCTCCTGGTGGATGCAGGACAGGCTGTGCATATTGTGTACCTGGAATTCATCAAAGCCTTTGACACTGTCTCCCACAGCACACTCCTGGAAAAGCTGCCGCCCGTGGCTTGGACAGGAGCTCTCTTTGCTGGGTTAGGAACTGGCTGGATGGTCAGGCCCAGAGGGGTGATGAACGGTGCCACACCCAGCTGGGAACAGTCACCAGTGGTGTCCCTCAGGGCTCTGTGCTGGGGGTTCTGTTCAATATTTTTATTGACGACATGGATGAAGGAGTTGAGTCTTTCATTACTCAATTTCCAGACAACACTAAATTGAGAGTGTGTGTCTGTGTGTCGATCTATTGGAAAGTAGGATGGCTCTGCAGAGACCTGGAATGGTTGGATGGATGGGCAGAGTCCAATTAGATGAAGTTTAATAAGTCCCAGTGACAAGTCCTGCATTTTGGCCACAATAACCCCCTGCAGCATTACAGGCTGGGGACAGTGTGGCTGGACAGTGCCCAGGCAGAAAGGGACCTAGGGGTACTGAACAGGAGCCAGCAGTGTGCCCTGGTGGCCAAGAAGGCCAAGGGCATCCTGGCCTGTATCAGGAATGGTGTGGCCAGCAGGAGCAGGGAGGTCATTCGGCCCCTGTACTNGAAGTGTTTAAAAAAAGACTGGGTGTGGCACTGGGTGCCATGATCTAGTTGAGGTGTTAGGGCTGGGCTGGACTCAAAGGTTTTGATGGTCTCTTCCAACCTGGTGATTCTGTGATGCCCAGAAAGTTCCACCTGGACATGAAGTTCTTTCCTGTGCAGTGACTGTGCACAGGAACAGGTTTCCCTGAGATGGCATGGAGTCTGCCTTACTGGGATTCATCAAGAAATGTCTGGATGAAATCCAGTGTCATGCGCTCTGGGATGACCCTGCTTGAGCAAGGAGGTGGAACCAGCTGATCCCACCCATGGTCCCTTCTAAGCTGACCCATTGAGTGATTCACTGCTGAAGAACAGCTATTAAATTTACCATTTTCTCACGTGGTTGCATAGTTGCTCCCATGCAGCCTCAACCTCTTATAAAAATAAACTGGGGAAAAAAATATCTTCATTATGTCTTACCTCCTGCCTGGAAATTTTTCTCCAGGTACTGTTCAGGTATAAGTCACGTTTGTAGGTTTCCTACTAAGATGTTTCATACTTAGTTAAGCACATTTCAATGTTTAATTTAAAGGTACACATCTTGAGACAGGACAATTAGAATTGCACATTGCATCCTCTCCCAGTAGGCTGACCACACCTTTGAATCACTTTGCACAGGTCAGCACAGTGCCCAGGCAGCACGGACAGGTGTGATACCTGGTTGAAAGTTTTGCAGTGCAATCCCTCCCATGAGCTCATGAGAAGACTTGATTTATCCAGTAGAGAGCTTTGGTATGGAGTCTTCTGTGAAAGCTTTAACTAGTTTGAGATATGCAAAGAATGGTTTCCACCTCAGCTGGTACCATTACAGGGAAGGGTTGGCTGGCTAACACCTCATCCCACACTCTGATCTCTCCTCCTCCACTCCATCAGTCTATATGTCCATCAGGTTTTACAGCCTGTTGCCACCAGCCTCTGTCCCACAGTGATGCAAAATTCAAGAGGACATTAGCAACCCTCTCCCAGAACCTCTTTTCATCTAACATACAATAATACATTCCTATTATTCACTTCCTTGGTAGCTCTAGAAGCATGAATGCCTCTAATATTAACCTGGTCTTAACAGTTATGTTTTACAAAGCTTACCATTAAAGAGATCAGAGTTAAAGCAATCTTCAGTGTTTCTCAACTGGATTGCTCCTACACACAGGCCGCATGGGGAACTAGCCCTGCTCCTGCTGTACTTGTAACAGTGTGCCTGCTCAGCATCAGCATTTACCTCTAGTACAGCAAAACTCACATCAGCTTTAGGGCATGAAAGGGTTACACATGGCCCAGTTCTTTCCCTTAGTCCTTCATTAGGTATCACCAAGTTTTTACACTCAATGAGATAACTGGTAGCATCAGTAAACTACAGCTCTTAGGAAATACTGCAGTTACTGATGCTAGTGACTGTCTTTCCTAAAGGAATACAGTAAAATTTCTCTTCTCTCCTGCTCTACCTACTCAACACATTCTGTAGATATCACATAGGCTAATGTTTAATGTGTCTGTGGCAGGAGGCCAGTGCCCATCCTGGCAGGAACACAGGGTGGACACAAGGTACTGCCCAAACAGCACACCAGGTGAGCTGGCAGGCATTTGCTGTTGTCATCAATACTGAGTGGGATTAGTCTTTCTTTTCTTAACAAACTGCAGCACTGCACTACTGCACATCAGATTTTCCTAGTATTGTATAATCCTCAGAAAGTGAACCAGGTTATAGAAATTAATACCTAATTCAGCACCTGCAGTTACTGTAAACCAAAGTTAGGTTACACAAGCTGCTCTACAAACTATAAGGTGTTAAAATTCCTTGTATTGGGATTGGGTTATTTCACTGACTAGTAAACAGTCTACCAAGTAAGACTGAAAACTGACACCACGTACTGTTGAATTCATCATGAAAAGAACTCTTATTTGCTGGAAGGATCTTTAGTCTGAAATGTTACATATTCTTTCCATGAGTTGAGTTCTTCATTATTAGGATCACGGTTCAGACTGTTTCTCAAATATTCGTGTGCCTGTTGACAAGGTCACAGGATGATCTTCTCATTTTATTGTACTCCTGTAAAAAACCCAAACAAACCAGTCAACTGAAGTGCCAAACAAAGAGCCAAAGAAAGCGTGATATCTTAATACAGCAAAACAACAGCAAGATGGCTGTTATAGAAAAATGTGTAGCCTCTATAAGTAAAGTCTAGATAAGGAAGAAGTTTTACCATTTTTACAGAGTAAAACAACGTAACAGGAAAAACTGAATTACAGATTTTAGCCTTCACTAAGCAATTGTACAAGTAAAACTGTATAGCACTGTCTTGTAAGTGGCTTAAGTGAACAATTAGAAGAAACTCACTCTAACAGGCTGGTTTTCTTTTTGGGATGGGAACAAGGCAAGGTTTTTTTTCCCATTTTCCAAGCTTTACTCCACATTTTAGTGTGAATGTGATCCCAGTGTCTGTACAACATTTCTGCTACCACAACACACATCAGTTCTTTCTTCAGTGTTCATACATTAATTAAGTTGTCACTTCTTCAGGTACAGCACTGGCTTAAGCATGAACATGAGAAGAGGCCAACTACATTTCTGTTATATGATTCCAGGAGTAACCTGGAAGGTTACTTACTTACTTCCTGGAGGTAGTTAACAGCTGATTTTACTTCTACATTATCAAACGTTGATTTTACAAGGACTTACCCATTATGAGGTGGTCTCTGGAATGGTAGGAAGGTGTGTTATTCTATAGTAGCTATGTTTAAGCTGCCGAGCTGTACGCCCAGACACAATCCATTTTAGTTTCTGCACATTTGGTTTGGAACACTTGCTTGAGGAATACTCCGTAAGGCACTTTAACACCAGCTCCTTCCAGAAGGTCAATTCTCTGTTGCTTATCTACAGAACAAGGCAGAATGTCCTATGTTAATAACTAGTTAAATCTTTACTTCGTACATGTACTTTCAGTTTCTTCAGCAAGATAGGCAGCCAAATATCCCAGGCCAAATGAAATAAACCCAGCAAAACACCACAATAAAGCCAGAGAAGAAACCAATATGCCAATGCACCTGTCCCTTTACCACTGGGTAGACCTTTCCATGCATTTTTTTTTCCACCCTCCCCTGAAATTTTATCTGCACATACCTTGGAATATAACTGTAGAAATTCCAATGCCTCTGTCAGCTCCAGCAGTTTTTGTTCATCTATCTCTAGTGCTATAATAGACAGTGCCAAGACAGAAGGCTGGAGAGAGAGAAGACGTTTTTAAACACTGCTTTGCTAAGTTTCAGCTGTTTAATTTTCTTTGAACTTTCAAGATGTTTACCTTGGCTTTAGAAAACATGATTCTGCAGTGACAGGCCTTAAGCTGGGTCTCAAGTCTCTCAAAATTAAGGTATTTTCTCCTGTAATAAAAACAGATGAGTGAATCTAGAGGAATGCAAGCTTGATCAAGGCAGCATCACTCTGGGAACTCAGAGAAGCAGCAAGAATGTTCATTATCTAAACAAAGGCCTCATTTGTCCCAGAACTTCTGGGGTTACTCAAACAGGTGCTCCGTTTTGGCAGTCCCAATGCCAAAAATAAATCTTGTATTACACTGGGGAAGAGTTGCATTACCAAAGCAGGCTTAACAAGGAATTTCAGTGCTTACTAGCAAAAGGAATCTTTTTGAAACCAGATTTTGCAATTTTTACAATGAGGCAATCCTTCACTGCAGCATAAGCAGAGATTTATTATTCCACCATTATTGAGCAAGTTTGGTTTTTGGCTCAGAGAGCAATACTCCGTTTATGCACGTATTTAAAATTACAATAATAATAAACCACAGATGCTCACATTTATGACAATTACCAGTAAGGGGGAAAGTTTGTGGGATTTTTAAAGTATAGAAAGGCCCATTACTCAAGCAATTTCCCTGCTTATTTTTCTACATTCTACATTCTCTGGTCATAAGCAGTTAAAGCAAAATCAGGATTAGCTATTGTACCTTTCACAGCTTAAATTCTCATGAATGAATGAATGATACAGCTGTAGAAATTGGAAGGCTGTTATAGCTCTGATTTTCCAACACAATTTCTCCAATATGATTTTCTCCATTCTCATCATATCAGAAACAGTGAACCTATACTGACTTATTCGAATTAAGTCAGTGGCTAGGGGCACATTTCTCTCTTCTTCTGATGCCTTCACAGCCAAGTAGAAGCAGCTGAGTCCAACACAGCCCAAGTGTTTAGGCTGTACCTAAAGAAAAGTGAATTGTTATTTTCATAGAAGAAGGCCTCTGATCAGCTATTACAACATGCAAGTAGCAAACTCTAAGCACCAATCTATTCCATCAAAAAATTAAAGGGGAAGAGGGTTGTTTTGTTTCTTGGAGATTAAGAACTAAGTCTTTTATTGTACATTCTTATCTTTACTTAACCAAACAAGAAAACAGTTACAACCATAAATTGCGTCTCATTCATCTAAAAAGCAAGACTGCAGAGCAATTTTGATTGAGGTAGAACTGGCTTGTTAATAAGGTTCTAAAATAGCCCAATAGGAAGCTTTTAGGACTTAAAGTGTTGTACATATTGGGTGATAGTAAAAAACTGGGGGTTTCTAACTCTATTTTAAGTATATATACACAGATATATATGTACATGTATATATAAATGGTCTTATTTTATTCCATAAACAATGCAGGCCCGATTTTTACTGCTTAGTCTGGATTCACAACATTTTCCCATCCATTCAATCCAGCTTTCTCATTTTTGTTTGAACACACAAGGAAAACAAGCTTTTGTTCTTGTCCAAATTGTACAGTGGTAATCCTGTCTTGTTGGACAATTTAAAACAACCCAGGTCAGCATGTCACATCTGCATGGGAGAATGCAGCGCTAACTAATGTCTGACCAGATTTTAGGTGTTCAACAGCATCTTGATATACACAAGGCTTACTGACAGGTTGAAAAGGCAGTTAAATAAGAAGTAATTTAGGATGTTCTTGTATCTATGCAGCAGGACAGGCAGTCTCTCTTGGTCTAAGCCATTAACATGTCCTGTTTCCCAGCTCATGGGCATCTTTTAGTTTTTCCTTTTCCAGAGAAAACACCTAGATAGGTGATTTCAACAATACCAAAATCTGAACGGAGAACACAATTTTTTAGCTCCGCGCAATCAAGAATCTCTGGACAGAGCTTAAACTTTATCTAAACCGAAGACATTCCAGCTTCGAATAGGAACTAGGCTGAGAGCTTATACTTTAAAAAGCCATACCTTCATTTTTGACAAGAACCTATCTAAGAAATTCACAGCTAGTGAGAACGTCTCGGTGCGGAAGCCAAAGAACTGAGTTAAGCTGAGGAGATCTTTCACTTCGAAGTCGCGCAGCCGTGCGGTCATTCGCAGGCCGTTGTCGTGGGCAGCCTCGAGCAGGCGGAGGCCGGCGGCGCGGGGCTGAGCCCGCAGCTCCTGCTCCAGCATCGCGGGCAACTCCAGCGCCAGCTCCCGAGCCCCGCCGCTCGCCAGCGTCCCGATCATCTGCCGCGAGAGAATGCCAGCCAATCAAACGCACAAAACGCGCCCAACTCACCGAAACCCTCACAAACTCTACGGCCGAGGTGCAGCAGCCCGGGCACACGCATGGAGCGCCCCGAGCAGCCCCGGTCCCGCAGCCCAGGAGCGTGAGGGGCTCGGCGGGGCCGCGCAGGCGGCGCCTCCCGGGACATGCCCGGGCCTGCCCTCACCGCCGCCGGGCTCTGCCGGGGGACGAGCGACCTGCGCGCTCCGCCG
>VWZP01006385.1:653420-754439 GCA_013396995.1 Dicaeum eximium
TAGTCCCGCTCGTTGGGGCGCTCGGAGCTCCCCGAGCGTGCAGCCAGCCCTGGTACAAATGGCTCTTAAAGCATAAATGGCTTCTAAGCCCTTGCGGTGGCTCCTGGCTGGGTTTCCAGGAGGGCAGATGCTGTCCCGCAGGGCTGAAGGCTGGCGGGGCTCGGTGCTTTACTGCTCTCACCTCCTGAAACATCTCTGGTACAAGGCATTAGGGGGTTCACGTCCTTAATGCTTTCCAGCCCCTCTGACATATTTTGGTATATTCATGGGAGGTGAGATTGTCACCCGCGAAAAAAACAAAAGCCCTCCAACACCACTTCTGGTGTTAGAGAATCAAAACATTGCTTTATTCTAGCCAGGATGTGCAAAAGATAATTTCATCCACACATAACCCGGGAATGCAGAGACAATCATTCCATGACACATCCAACACTCAAACCAGCCCTGAAAACTGTTCCAGGAGCTGTAAATACTCCACTCTTGAACAGGCTCTGGGCAAGTAAAGGGAATTGCATACTGTAAAGCGCCTTTGTTTTGGGCATACTTGAGGCCCAAGGCATTTATACATTTAATAAATGTTCCATTATGTGCTACTTTATCCAAAGTGATTACCAGCTCCTTAAAAAGATTGAACAGTGGCTGAAGAATCCATTTTGCAGACTAATATGATGGTATTTCAAATGGGTTCAAGGTACTTAAGTTTTTTCTTAAAACTGTTGAGGTGTTACTTCTACTTCAGCCCAAAATTTTCAAGATACTTTGTGAAGGTTACTGCGAGTTGCTTGAAAGGCTTAAAATTCTCTAGAGGATTGAACTGACCTTTTCTGAAAAGCAAGCTTTTTAGTAAGGCAGACCTCTTAGCTGTATTTGATCTTTTCCTTCTTCAAAGAAAGTACATGTTGGTATGTCACTGATTCATGAAGTGATATATAGCTCTAAAGTGGTTTTATCAGCATTGATGCGGATATTGAACATATACGTGTCTTGCTGATGGAAGGAAGTACTCTGCATTTCAGGAGGGCATGAAAGAGTTCAAACCCAAGTGGATTTTATGGTTTTTAGAAATTATCTTAGGTAGATTAAGTTTGCAATAAAGCCTAGGTGATAATTATGCTGAGAAGAATACTTTTTTTGCAGTGAAGTTTACCAGCTTATTTGATGTTCGGAAATCTTCCTGAAAGAAAGGTTGAATTATTTATTTAACTTTTAGCCAGCGTTTTTGGCACCACTTTTTGCTGGCTCTATTGATAGCGGACACCTGAATGCACAAGCCAAGTCGCCTTATGTAGACTGAGAGTGGGATTTTTTTGTCTTCTGCTTTTGAGAATGTTTGTTTAGCACTTGCCCTAAGTTTTGTTTCTCAAGTGCTTTGTGCCTCCCTTTGAAGCAGAGGAAGGTTGAGTTGCACTTTAAGGGGTGGGCAACTCTGGTGTGAATAAATTCTGGTTCCCTGTGCCTGAAATGAGCAGCGTGCTGGATTTGCTCCCAGGTCTTTGTTTTATAACTATGGGAAACTGCAGTGGTTTTCATTATCTCCGTATGCCTTGGAGTAACGTCGTTAATGAAGAGCAGCTACAAGATATTTTTGTTCAGCAGATGTTCATATGTGTGGGGTTTTAACTGGTTAGAAACACTGGCTAAATACTGGCAAGGACATTGCGTGTGTTTTCACAAGAGTGAGAACTCACCAAAGCGTTTCGAGCTGCTCTGAGTTCTGTTAAAAGCACCGGGCACATCCTCCCTGTGTTAATGGCTGTCCTTACCAATATTCATTGCTCTGCTGTCACCCAAGGAGGGGGTGATGAGAGAAGGGAAGCCTCCGCAGTCCTGCTCCTTCCTTTGAAGAACCGTAAAAGAGGGACTGTTTTATGCATCCATGAGCTTTATCACCTTATTTACTCAATGTATGCATCAAAAGCGATATTCATACTACTTTCTCCTATTGTACTTACCGCGGATTTACTGTGGGTTTGTTTAATTCTTCCTATCACCTGTGGAAATTAATTAAAATTTGTTTTATTGGAAGAATCTTTGTACTTCAGAATAACTTCCAGCAGGCAAGATTAGAAGGAAATACAGTTAGAGATGCAGAGATTTTTAAGAAAAATGTGTTTTTCATAGCAAGAGCTTGGATTTCTGGAAGGCTCAGTGGAAGTCAGTGTGAGGGAGTCCTTGGGTGTGAAGGTGAAATGGCCAAATACCGTGCCTGTGCCTCTTTCCCCTCTAAAACACTTGTATGAAATCTAAGTTTCTACTTGCTGTGCATTTCCCTTCCTTCCTCAGACCTTTGCAAACTACTGCTTGAGAGAGTGCATCTCAAAAACACTGGTTTGACCCTCATTATAATGGCCTTGATTTGAGTGTCTATTAGACAAGAAAAAGTAATTTGTTAAAAAAATGAAAGTGTAAGCATCAATCCCAGGTCTCGTGCCACAGCCTATCTGAGAGAAAATAAATTGTCTTTTGGTGCTACAAAGTCTAAACTGTAAATCAATCTGTTGCTATTGGATGACATTCCCATATAATTGCCCATGAATGCATACTCAAGTACTTCAAGTATTCACAGATGCAGCACATCAGAAATAAAGATTATAGCAAATCAGAACCATGAATATGGATATTTATGTTGCCAGTAAATAGTCTGAGTTATCTAAATTAAAATTCAAAATTATATATTGCAAAGGAAGTGTTCTTCTTTTTTTTTTTTTTTAAGAGTTGGAAAACATTTGCAGTATTCTTCCTGTCATTACTATGCACATAATAATCATGTGAAGCAAATGATACTTCTTTTCAAGCTGCTTGTTTTAAATAGCTTTTATTTCTCAAATTGCTCTTAAAAATAGACTAAGGGAGTGCTGTAAAAAGCAGTGGGCCGTGGATCTGGTTTGAAGCCACTGACAGCAGGCAAAATCACTGGCTTGTTTTTTGTTCTTTCAGTAAGGGTTCTGGACTGAGGTGATGGCATGGAAAAGCAGTTCATGTTGATTAAATATAACATATAAGTTATGATTTCAAAAGGTTCTTTGGGCTTAGGCTCTCGGCAAACAGAAGCCCAAACACCTTCATGGGGCTGCTGTAGCCACTTGGGCAGCAGCTTGAGAAGTGTCTTGCTCTGAGTTGCCAGAGTTCACTCTGGAGCGGCTGAAGCGAGTGCACACACTCCATGTGCTCTGCAGGCTGCTGGGTGTGGGGAGAAGCTGCTTCAGGAGAGGGGCTGCAAACAGTGAGAGCACCAGGAGCTCCTGAATGCACTGCAGCTGTTCCCTTGGAGCCCTGGCAGAGAGGAGATCGAGGATTAGGACTGGACAGTAAAGATGCTACATCTCCTCTCCTAGATGTCTGTTCTGCCTGTCCAGTGGTTGGCATGCCTGAGACAAGGACACACCATTTTCTTGTGGATTGCTCTGGCAGCTGAGGGCACACATTGCTCCCAGTGCCTGCAGCTGTGCCAAGCTGAGAAGCGCTGGGAGAGCTGCAGGGGCGCGTGGTGAACCTGCCATAGAAGCAGAGGGAATAATTGCAGGAGTGGTATCTTCACTTCTTTCCTTCTTAGCCTGTGTCAGATGTCTTTCAGAAATCTGTGTCTGTTTAATCCTCGCTGCCACAGTCAGCACCTGCAGGATGTGATTATGTGCTCTGGTCTCACCTGAGATTCCACTCCTACTCCGTGCCCGAGGATCCAGGAGCCTCAGTTCAGCTCAAGGTCACCATCCAGGAAGGACTGTGGCTGGCCTTCTCCCCTGCTTGGCCAGACTTGCCACCAGGCTGGCTCTGCTTCTGTGATACATGAGTATTGAATAGCTGACCCTCACAATTAGAGGGTAAATATGATGTATATGCTAAGAGAGGTTTTATAGATATGTTCTCCCCTTTTTGCATTGTTCTCATGGGAGGGCCGGGGAAGCTGGGGCATTTGGGAGGGTTGACTCGTTACCATGGCAACACCTGACCTTCAATCAAGATGTTGGGAAGTGATCCCCATCACTGGACAGTGAAGAAGGAGATGATGGACAGAACTTTGAGAAGGGCAAAAGGGTTAAAAAGGGGGAACATCCATTTTCAGGTCGAGCATGTGGTGGGGAATACCTTGCTCCCGGTATTGTCTTTCATTTTCTCTAATCAGTCTTCTGTTGTAATTTTTGATAAGGTTTTTAATAAAGCTTTTAAAATTTTAAAAGTGAGGATCATTTCTCACACTCCTGCTTTGGGGTGGTGGCTTTGTTGGTGAGGTTCTGCCCTGCCTTTGCCAGGGTTGGCCTCAGCTTTTTTGTCACCTTCGATGGAAAGAGCTGTATATCTTCTGGCACCCCATTCTCAAGGTAGCTAAATAAATTAATGCTGGCTTTTCACCCTTTGCTGTGTGTTTTATGACTGTAACGTCAGAATTAACATAAAGATTCTTGAAATTATTTTTTTCTGGGATTTTGGTTAAAAAATAAATTACTGTAACAGCTGGAAAGGTTTCTCCCTGCTCCTTCTCTTGTGTTTGTTCCCTTATTGTAATAATTGTCTTTAGTTCATTGACATAATTGGACGGAAGTGCACACAAGAAAGAAAGGCAAACAAAAGGAAAGAGGTGAAACTTCCCAAGTGTAAGATCCTGTAGGACAACATTTGCTTTCTCTGCTGTTATTCTTTTACTGATTCTCATTGTATCAAATGTGTCAGAGGAGAGAGTGAAGACCTCTGAAATGGGTTTAAGTACAAGAGCTTGGGAATACAGGTGGGAGGCCAAGGAGACAAATCTCTAACTGATTTGGACCTGCCTTAGGGAAAGTATGTTCATAATATTAAGTTCAGTTTAGGCTCAGGAGAACTGTGGAATTCTGATTTCAATGGCCCCATTTCAAAGCTTTCAGAAATCCTGGTTCTTGAATGTGTTCATCTAACACCCACTCTCCTTAATGTAAAGAATTTAAATGTCTAAACTTCACTGAAGAAGAAGGGTCATGGAGACCAGAGGGGGCATCAGTTAGCCCCGACAGTGAGTGATTTGTTTGAAATGTAAATTGAATTAATTCAAAAGTTTCTTGTGACTTTTGCCTTATAGTGCCTTGTTCAGATTTTAATCAAAAAACTCCATGGACCAAAAAGAAAGGCAGTGAGCTCTGCATTTCCTCTCTATAAATCTTTTGAGAGAAGGACACTTTGTCAGACTATGAAGATAGTAAAACTTCATAAATACCAAAACCTGGAAAGGATTTAGGTGCTGTAATTACCTGTTGATATTCTTACACTGATCTTAGTCAAACATCTGCTTTATGCTCTCTTCTCTCTTTAGTTTCTTAATAAAGAAGAATTACATGGTAATAACAGGATATCTCCTTTTTCAAACTAGAAAACTTGTTACTGTATACTGTGTGAAATTGCCAAGTTGAGGAGACTGTGAGGGGTTTCTCCACCTTGCCTGCAAAGATAATGCCCAAACCCCTGTTTTGGATAGGGATAATGGCAGTTCATGAGCTCTTTTTTCTCTCTTACTGCACTGGAATTATATGTAATTTATATGCTAGTCTCCTGTGTGTATCTGGTATCTGAGCTGTATGCTTGCTTATGTGATCTCTTTGAGCTATTTTTGTGATGTATTGATTTAAAAAATAATCTTTTACCCCAAAAGTATTTATACTGACATCATCCAGGAAAGTCCTCAGCTGTTTCATACTCCTTTCCCCCAGCCTTTGTTAGAACATCAGCAAGCATTATGAATATGACTGATATTGAAAATATGAATATAACTATGCAGTTAGCTGTCCTAGAAGAAGAGGGTGTGGATGGGGTATGAAATCATGGATCTGCAGTGTAAACTTAAAAACTAGCAGCAGTCATGTAGTCTTCATGGTTATAGCTTCTCTGATGATAATTTTCAGCCAGGTATTTTCTCCCACTTTGAGGAGATCCAGGACTGCTTTTGTAGGAAGAGTCATGTCAGCTGGATTTGGAGCACAGGGTAATTTGTTGAACAGACAGGGAAAGCTGAGACCAGGCACTTGTGATGATTAATAAGCCTGCAAAAGTGTGTGTGTTTTTGTTAATCACCCTGAGAGGAGCAGCCTGGGGAAAGTGTCAGTTTGCTTCAGAGAGAACTGTTAGAAATATTTGAGTCATTACAAGACAGTACAAAGTCATGCTTCATGTTTCAATATTTTATTTTTTTCTTTTGTTTATGGACTGAGTGTTTCCAATGGTTGTGTGGGTGCTGCACATTTGCTTGAGGCTTACTGATAATGGGCTCATTGTTCCTGACTACTCTGGAGGAACAGTTGGTGAGCCCTCTAAGCTGAGACTTGACATGATGGAAATACATGACTTGTCTTTTTTTGTTAAGAAAAAAAAATTAGGAAATCAATCACTTGCACTTGGAAGGTTTTTTTTTTCTTTTAAAAAGAGTCAACTTTTTGATAAATCCCAAAGGAATGCAACTTGAAACACTAATTGAGAGCTCAGGAACTCTCAGTGATTGAAAACAGTTTGCTAAAAGCAGTACTGGGAATCTTTGGCACTGTGCTTGGCTGAAGAGCCCAAAGAGATGGCATGAGCAAGTAATTGTCATTTGATGGATCATGTAGGACTTGGAGATAAGCAAAAATACACAGAAAAGATTGTTGGGGGAAAATAAAGTAACTTCAAGATGTTATTCCTGCCACAGCCTCCAGAAGCAGGGTGACACCTTGGCATGGGAATTTGCCTTGGCTGGGTTTGTGCCTCTTTAAAGAAGAAAAGAGTTGTCTGTGTCTTACTTTCAAAAGGTTCTGCGAATTCCTAATGTGATTTACCAAATGAGTTAAGTAGTTCAAGTAGTTTAAACAATCAAGAGTTAAATATCTTTTTCTAAACCATAGGTTTACAGTACAGCAGTTTCCAATCAGTCAGTATTCACGTTGTTGTGCCAACTCTGTGGTTAGAGCTCACCTCAGAATATGGAGGATCAGGGTATTTCAGTTCACTGAGAACTACATTCTTCTTTTTAAAAGCTGTTTCAGAAGAAAAATGGACTGGTGTTCAGGAAGGCAGAGCTGTGATTAAAGGACAGGCTGCTTCCCTGATGGCCCCTTTTGGTTTTAGTGGAGATCTTCAGATAACCTAATGAAGTGAATTTTGTTCTTGCAGGGGGAAACCATAGCAACCTGCCACTTTAGAATGCACAGTATATAATCTGTCTGTCCTTCAGATAGTATTTTGCAGTCCAGAAATAGTCATCGTTTCCTAATGTGTGAATGTAAAATGTCAGACAAATGTAGCTGGAGTGACAGTGTTGTCTCTGAGGTAAGCATGAGCCCTGTTGTGCTGCTTGTATGGTGCTGCACATTTGAAAAGCAGGGCCCAGAGGGCAAAGAAAGTCTATTTTTTAGTGTTTAATATATGGGTGAGAGGGGTGCTGTGAAATTTGGTGATCTAAAGAGATGCTGCAGTCCCCCCAGTGCTACTCTTACCTTGCCTCCAAACCTGTATGTGCTTCTACTTGTTTTTGTCATAGTTTTCTTAAATTACGGTATATAGAATTCCCAGTTTTTTGATTAGTGGTCTCTGATACCATTCTGTGGTGGCTCAAGCAATTCTGGAAATACTCAGTAATGCTGTAGTGGGAGTAAGAGCCCTGCAACCTGCTCACAGCTGGCCAAAGCTGACAGCTGTTTGTTGAAAAGATGGAAAACATTCTTTCTTGGTTAAATAAATAAATGCTTGTGAGCAGCCTCGCTGACTTCTGCTTGTGTCACTCTCCCACTACAAGATCTGAAACAGCTGAGACAAGTAATTCCTGCAGAAACCAGCACTGATTACTGAACAGTTAAAATTCAGCTTGTGAGCCTCAGAATCTGCTGCCAATTTTAGGGACTGGGCTATCAGTCTGAGAAGGGATGACTTAGATTTTTGTTTTGTGAAAAGGGCCAAATGAGTAGTGCATTGAAGGAGTAAATAGGCAAATATTTAATGATACTGCTAGGGATTGATTTAGACTAAACAGCTAACTAAATATTTTCCTTAAAAGTATTACCATTACTCCAGCTTCTGTAGGGAGTGTTTAAAAATCAACTTAAATGGCACAGAATGCTCTTTATGAATGTATGTTTTATGGAATGGAGGCATTTCAAATAGCTTTTTTGCTATTAATCAAATGTTAACAGCCAAAATTATTGTTTAAAATGCTAAATTATTTTTACAGGGCTGTGATTTACTTAAGAGGAGAGCAAAATAATGTTGGTGGGATTTTTTCTTTTTGTCTCATAATGATCAAGGCTGTGCGATTCCTTCTCCTTTAAACTGATCGTGGTTCCTTATTGTTTATGACACATTGATTTGGTTTAAATTATGGTTAATCAAATTTTTCTTGTCATGACTCCATTTCCTTGCCTTTTTTGGAAATCATACCTGTTCAATAGCAGTTTTTGTCCTTTTGTCCCCTTTGGGCTGGTTTTTTGTCCACTCTCGAGTAGTTATGCCTTTATGTGGCACATTCAAGCTATTCCCATTGTCACTATTTTTTGTTCTGTTACCTCTTTCTATTTGGTCTGAATCCCAGTTGTTTTCAGCTTTTTATTTGTTTGCACTGCATATTTGCTGTTTGCATTTGTATGTAGATGGATTCGGCACTGAAATCACTTGTTACCACTCGTGTGGAAGCAAATGCTCTGGGTTTCTTGGTTTGGTGATGGTTTTTTTGTTTGTTTGCACAGGTGTACTAGCAGGTTTTACTCCTTGTCTTGCAGGGGATCTAAAAGGAATCCCTTTGTTGAGAGAGGACACTTAAACTTGAAGGAAAATGTAAATGACAGTATGTATTCTCAGCTCTGCAGTACCAAAACTAATGATCCAAACAATCGTGTGGAAAAGGAAAGTCTTTCCCGGCAGAACGGGAGATTCAGCCTTCTCCCGGGTGAGGGCAGTGGTGGCTCACGGATTGCACAGCCCTGCTCATGTTTAATGTAACACTCATTACAGACTGTGAGATTTGGTGTATTTATATTAGGAGTTTCAGCGAATGTGTTGTGGAATTACTTTTATAAAGTCAGGGCTGAGAAATATGAGAAAAGAATGTGAAGGGAGATATTTTTATATAGAGGACTTTCAACTTAACCTCCCCCTAGAAGGATTTTTGAGTTTTGAAGAAAATCAGGACAACTTGCTAAAGGGAATAAGATGCACTCACTTGACAAATAGAGTGCAAATCTGTATCTGAAGTTTGCTACATTTTCAAATGATCAAGTTTTGCAAGAACGAAGAGTAATTTTTGCTGAAGGATTGTTTACCATACACAATGTTTCATTTTACCATTTAGTTCAATACCCACCAAATCTATTTACATGCACCTAAATCTTGTACTTTTAATTGCTACATCCTCATGTGGCTGCTGTGCAGCAGCAGTTATGGAAGTTTTAGATGAATAATTTCCCCTCCCTTTGCCTTAACATTAAGACCCATCATGCTTTTTTAATTGGCTTTCAGTATTGAGTAATATTAATGGATTTGTGAGAGAACAAAGTATGTTGTTGCAGGTGTTTTAATGGATGTTGTATTTTGAAATGTAACTTCTCTACCAATTGAGGACTTTTTGATTGGCATCTAGTGACAAGGTTTTGGGGGCAGTTAATGTAGCAGTGAAGATAAGATTTTAACTAGACTGATAGCTTGCTGAGGTGACAGAAGAACTGGATTGAATAATAGAATTAATTATGTAATTGGGTATTATGGTTTTGAGAATCTGCTGATATTATGTCCAGTCTGCTTTTGTTTGTTCTCTGTGTCTGCTCAGCTTTGTCTGCTGAGCACATAAGCTTGTGCTCCAGTGAGTCTGGCAGCTCTGCAGTCACAAGCCAAGAATGGTGCAGAACAGTGAGCTGAGGTCTCTGCAGAAGACTTGGCAGATTATTAAATGAAGTGAAAGAGTAACTCCTTGCAAGCACATCTGCTGCTGGCTGTTGAATGGTGGGATGTTTGTATTTATGTGCCTGCTAACAGCACTGTACATGATGAAAGATTCCTGAAGGGTTTGCTAGAGCAATGTGAAAGATGGATATCTAATCCCTGGTTGATAAAAAGTCGTAGAGTCACTGGCTTTAAGGTGACAGGGAGCACATCCACATCTCAGTTCCGTGTTAACTGCTAGGCAGAGCTTTTATTTTAAGATGAAGAACAAGTATATTAGCTTTGCTTGCAAATAATTTTAACTATAATTTAAGAAATTTATCCAGATAAATTTTTCTTTGATGGATTTATCTACTAGTATGCCAGTGGAGTCTTGTACCATAGAATAATGTTTCCTGCTTTCTGTGCCTAATAACCAATGGCATAGATGGGCCTTGCAGGTGGGAATCTAAACTCAATCTGTATCAAAAACGTAATCATGTTTTCAAAGGCAGCAAACTTGTGATGAGATGAGGAAGGTGTTGGAGGAGTAGGTCTGTATGCAGTCCAAGGGGTAACTGCAGGCTAAATGTGCTGCACTGTGTGGCTGCTGCCTTCTCAATGTGCAAAAGGAGCCAGTGGCACTTTCCAGCTGAACTTTGCACTTTTACAAATATTCCTTGTGTGCCCAATGGTGCCATTTTGGCACCTGCATGTCTCCAGGCACTCTGCAGGTGTTCTCTGTGTAAGGAATGTGTAGGTTCAAGTGTCCTTGCTGGTCACTTCTTGTGCCCCAGGTGGTGGGGTCCACAAGGGACTGACTCCTTCCTTTGAGGCCACAGGTACCTGCATGGTTAGAACAGAGCAGTCAGTGACAGGAGTTTGGGAATCTTTTCTTGGAAAGTGGACAGGGAAAACACCCCTCTCCTGTTTTGCTGAGCTTTGTGGCTGCCTGGAGAACCTGTGCTTCATTAAGCACACAGCTGTAAATTGTCAAGCTACCTGAAACAAACCCAATGCTGATTAGTTAAATATTTATGGACTCCTGGCTGGATGTTTATTATGTTGTAACGTACTATGGTTTTCAGGTTAAAGCTGTGAAATAACATTAATTCTGATCTTGGCTTGGGAAACCCTTCCCTAGGAGGCATTTACAGATCAGCTGGCTGCTGATCTGAATCTAGCATGAGTCTAGGTCTGAGGAAGTGCAGAAGTGTGGAGAATTATGGTAGCATTCTGTTTGCAAACCTTCTATTTAACATTTATCATGAGGTTTGTGAATATGTGTATCGGTCAAAACGCCTACTGCTGTGCTTCATGTGCACTGGGTGTTTGTGGAAGTCTACATTTTGTCTAGCTTTGACAGGTTATCTGTGTGCTGAGCTCTCAGAGACAAGGGGCCATGCTCTTCCTGTTCATTTTGGGTACTCGTCATTACCTTTGGGAAGCACAGTTTGCAAATTAAAAGGCTGTTTGTCAAAATGCCTGCTTTGAATAAAGAGAGTTTTTCCATAAGGTTACATTTCCATGTTGTTATCTGTCTTGACAAAATTGCTGTTGCTTCTATCAGTTTCTTAGGTGTCACTTCTCCCTTTTTGATTTGTTCCTTGCTTCCTGTAAATGAGCTTATACATTATGCATCTAGAAGCTGTTTTTCTGGTATTCCTCTACAGAATAACTTAAAATATGCAGCAATCAATGCTGCTCAGGAAAACTGTCATATTTGTGTTCCCAGACTTCTTGGAAGGTTAAAACCCTGTAGCTGACTCAAAGGTGATAGCATTCTCCCTAACAGATTACACAGAAAATCAATAGGAAAGAACTATTGTTTGAAAATGTTATTACAAGCTAATGTCAGATTTAAAAATATATATCAATAAGATTGTTTTGGCTGATGACATGAGAATGTGTGGTTTATGCAGTTACTCTGTAGTTTCATTTTTCTTTCAGGGTAATGAGCATCTTTACACTTCAGTGTTTCATACCTTTCTTTTTCTTACATCTGATTTAATTGCAACGTGGAATTTTTTTCAGACTGACAGAGGAAGACCTATAAAGGCTGTCTCATAATCATCACTGTGAGATAAAGACCTGCAGCATTTCAGATGTTTTTCTTTCTTTCAATGCTCACTTACTGAGTGTCTCAGTTCTTACTGAGGAAAATAATTTAAGGAAGATGTGAATTACCAATTGCTGCTTTGTTTATCCCAGCAGATAAACAGAAAATGTGTTTCTTGCTTGTCTTGTATAAAAAAGTATGGTTTTGTTAGGAAGTATTTTAGAACTTCAAAAAGAAATCAAAGTACTATCAACAGCTCCCTCCATAAACTTGGCAACTAATGTCTTCATTTACTTAAGAAAAGAATAAGTTGAAAAATAGAAATAATCTGAGTGTTTTTAATGTGAGGCACAAACAATATAACCTGTAATTTCTAAGGTCCTGTGGTGCTAAATTTCTCTGTCCTCTGGCAGGACTAGATAGTCAGGCTGGTGCACTGTCATTGCTTTTGTCTCTCATGATCCAAGACTTCTTTTCAACCTCTTGCCTACATTTGTGATTCCCAGTGCTTGCTGTGCTGATAAATCTCAGACCTGCGTGCCTCAGTCAAGAGCTGATTGCATTGTAGTGAAGGCCCATCCAACTGCTGGGAATGCGTAAGGAATTTCTGCCCCGCCAAAGATTTTTAGCTCCACCTTTTTACTTCCTTTCACCCTGAGCTGTACCCAAAATCTGCATTGCTGATTCTCTGCTAAGCAGCAGCATGTCCAAATGCTAATGGCACAATTTGTAACCAGGCCATAGATAATGAACAATTTACTGAAGGAAACCATTTTGGGCACTTAAATTCAATTCTTCCCTGGGCACAGAGAGTTATGAACTCCCTAGGATCCAGCCAGGAGCTGTGATACTGATGTCTGCAGTCCCACCCTTCTAACAGTACCTGTAGTCATCACTGCACCAGGCACTGACCAGACATAATGCAAGAACTCCCAGCTTTAATAGCTGGTCACTAGTCAAAGCTTATCTGAGTGAAGGGGAAATGGCAGCTTTTTTGGTGAATCCCTAAATCCTCATTCAATATCTTTCATCAGAAGCATGCTTTGCTTCTCTTCTTTTTTTTTTTTTTTTTTTTTTTTTTTTTTTTTTAATCACTCTTATTTGGAACATCTCTAAGACAGCACTGAAAGCCAGTAGATTTCATAAAGTATTCCAGGGAGGTTCTAAGTTCTAACTCATCATAGCTTTTACTTTGTAATTGTAAAGGCTATTCCTGATGGGCAGGCAAAAAGGATTTAGAAAGAAAGATAAGAGATTTTATTTATTTATTTATTTATTATATTTAAAAATAAAAGCCTTTGTACAGAGAACTACTGATCTGTTGAGAAAATCTCAAGTATTTTCTCCATGTGATAGAAATTGCTTATTTACACCAGGTAGTTATTGGAACTACTTTTCCTCAGTAGGTTCAGAGAACTGAACTCCCTGTATTTCCTCCCAGCCCTTAAAAACTGTGTTTTGAGTCTTTGAGGTACTTAAACACTTAAGAAACAGAAAAGAAATGTTTTTATAGTGCCTACCATGTTCTAGATGGCCTCCTGCATGATTTCATGTAGCTTCTCAGGTATTAAAAATAGTATTTTAAGAATAAAACTGACATACTGTTCAATGTGTTGTGGATATATGCAAACATAATATTGCAGAAGTACATTTTAAGTACCTAAGTGACTTGTGCTTTAATGGAAACAAGAATTTCAATAGAAGACAGCCATCTTTGGCTGGAGAAGAAAATGTAAGTTCTGGCTTATTATACCTGTAGACCAGGAAGAAAGAAAAGGTTTTACTGCAAGTCATGCAGAACTGCACTGGCTTTTAAGGTATGTTGAAATTCCTACAACTTCATTCATAATGTTTCAGTTTATAGAAAGCTTTGGTTTGTGGTTTAAGGTTCACTGAATGCTTCAGTTTATAAAGAAGAACTTTACTGGATGTGTATTTATTTCTGAAACCTCGTGCAAGTCTGCAGCCTGTGCTTAGTTTTCTTGACTGGTTTGTTGAAGTTCTCTGTCACCATCCTTCTCAGGGTTGTCTTTTTTGTTAAAGCAGTTTTATGCTTTTGTGACTTCTGTGAGGTGATGATGTGACCAGAATTGTTCTGCATGCAGAGGACTTGCTCTTCCAGATGTGTGCTGAGCATTCACCACGACAGCTGAAGTCAACACACATCCAGCATGTCTGAAATTTAAGCCCCGAGGCCCAATCAACCTTTTGCTGAAATCAGTGGAGAGGCTGGCAGCAGTGGGAGCTGGACTGAGGACAAAAAGTCTTTTGAGGCTGAAGTCAGAGTGGGAATATAATGAAATACTGGGTTCCTGCCCAGCTCCAGTGCTGGCTCATCTGTGCTCTGTGCCTCTGATGCTTGGCTTTGTTTCTGTGAACAATCATTTTAGCACTTTGAAATGTAACATTTTGAAAGCTCCTTCTGGCACAAGCTCTATAAGTGTATGAGTGGCCATGTTTTGTTTGTGTCTTTTTGATGGTATTATGGGAAAAACGATAAAACTCAAGGCTGCTGTTTCTTGGTTTGGATACTGTGGACTTGGTAGGATTTTTCCTGGGACACAGAAGCAGACAGGCCCTTGCTGTAGAGTAAGTGAACAAAAAATCACATAGGGATGGTTCTGCACTTGTTCCCTCCACAGTTATTCCAAGTTTCTCTTTAATGTGCTGCTCAACACAATGTGTCTGAGCCAGGACTTCTGGTCAGTGTTCCAAAGGGTAATTACAGGAGATGAACCTAAGGGACTCTTCAATACTCTTGGGCAAACCCTTGAGTGGATAAATAATACTCTTACACCTCTTTTGAATGCAAGGAGAAGAGCAAGGGTTTTCAATGCAGCAACAAACATTGCAGTGTAACTTTGACAGTTTCTTGTATGGAAAACAGCTCCTGTTTAACACCTCACAAGCTGAGTTGCAATGGGACCCCAATCACTTGTAGGCACAAGGGTTTGGTTTTTTGGTTTTTTTGGTTTTTTTTTTTTTTTTCATTTATTTTACTTATGCTTTGTTGTCATGAGTCAGTGTTTCACTACAGTCTGGACACTTCCACAGCCCCAAACTATCAAAGATTTATAGCTTAGAATCACAAATTAAGCTGATGTTTGGCAAGTTTGAATGGATCGTGTGTTTTCATTCCTGCTGCTTATTTGGTGATGTTCAAGCTCCTAAATCTATGTTTCTTGACAGTTTTGTCAGCTATCAAAAAGAAATCTTACTTTTTATCCATAAACTCAACAAGTGCCAGGCTCTCGTTTCTCACTCTCTCATGTGCACACACTTTATGCTCAAATGTGTGGCTGAATGGAGGCAGCTGTGTGGGAGGTACATTAGTGAGTCTTGAACTGCCTGAGTGAACCAGGGCTGTTCTTACTGAAGCTGTGTGAAAGAGAAGTAGAACAAAATAATCTGCCTCTGTAAGACTAAATGATTAACTGGTGCATGAGAGCTGGTTAAGATATTTTTTACAAGATGCTTTTCTTAGGATAAGCCAATTTCAACAAAAGTTTGGTTTGAAAAGGTTGAGATGTTGCTTCTGTCAGAAGTTGGAGGTTGGGCCCCAACCATCAGCAGCACATATTCCCTACTCCTGTACTTCAGTTATGGGGAACTTGGCTTGAAGCCTTGGCAATTCAGGTATTTCTGAAGCAGGGATTGAAGTGGGTCTTGTCTACACCCCTGATGATGAACCAGAGGAATGCACTAATATTGGGTCCTTCTGGATCTTCAGAACCAAATTCCATCACTGCTTTTTAAAGGTCTCATCTTCAATAATATTGAGTCTATGCTGGCTAAAAACAGATGCAAAAAGCATCAACCCTTTGACCACTGCATGATGTGTGAATATGAAGAGATGTTAAACAGTCCTACCTTGTGTAATATGACTCTCTAGTGATGGATCCTGCCCTGGAGTACCAGAGGAAGTCTGGGAGATGTATTGTCATTGCTCTGTTATTTTTTTCTCTCTTCTTATAAGCTTCCTGATTACCAGAAGCAAGCATTAGTAAGAATTAGTGCTGCTTTAAAGCATTAAACCCCATTCATCTAAGTCTGGTTGTGTATCCCAACTAGATGAGGGTTCCCCCAACAGTAAAGGTGTTCCTTGTGCATGCCTCTGCCTCTGGATTTTGCAGAATTCAGTGACCTTAGGGATAATTTGCAAAATAAATACTGTTTGTTGAGGAGCTTATCTAATGCTTGCTAAAGGGCTCTGTAGTCCTCTTAAAGGTGCTTGAATTACTTGTTCTGCTTTGTTCAGCATTTTGCACAGTTTGGAATCTGAGTAAAGCTATTAGAGAAAATTGCCATACAAATGGCAAAGTCACTGAGATGAGAGAGGGTAACAAAGAGTAATGGAATGTGGGATGTGGATGGGGGAAGCATGAAAATAATATTTGTAGTACTCAGTGATACTGCAGCTAAACTGAGATAGAATAAATGTTTATGTGGACTAAACATAATGAAGTCAAATATCCTGATTTAAATGGTGTTCATGATGTAACCACAGGTTGGTCAAATTCTGTTTTGAGGTTGCAGTAGTCTGTAAAATATGCCTGTAGCTCCTGAACTCACCATCATGAGTCCTGGGATTGTAAAGTCTCTACTTGTCTATAGAGTTTCTTGACTATGTAGTAGGTCTTATTTTCAGAGATACTACTCTGCAGTATTTTGAACTTTCCCCAGTTCATCTAATCAATGTCCTTCCAATCTATATAAAAATGAGGTTTTAGTGTGCTAGTTTCCTCTGTTTGACATTGGAGTTGTTAATAAATTAGATCTGTATTTCAGATACTGAATAGTAAGGCAAAGAGATGATTTTAAGCATTCCAACAGTTTCTGCTTAAAAATCAGAATATGATGCCAAGTGGCATCTTGTGTCATCTGCTGCCAAATATCATTTTGCCTCACAGAATTTGAATCCAATCAAGTGGTGTGAAAGCAAAATTAAAAATTGGCCTACTGCTGTTACTTAGAAGCTTTCAAGTGCACTTGGAAAACTGAGATTGATGGAAACCTTTACTGAAATACCAAATTAAAAATAGGGATTATCTCACTAATTTAAAAACTAATTTAAAATCAGCTATCTGCAGCAGGGATTCATGTTCCATGGAGGACTTGGAAAGTTCACTTCATATGGTTTCTGGTGAAGTTTTTGTGCTTGGGTTTTTGAAAAATGGGAATTATTATTGAATAGTCTTCCATGTTTATAAATACAGTAATACAAATTGGAGAGCTAGGTACAATTTCAACCTGTTTTCTTCCTTTACAAATAAATCCAGATGAAAAGATTAAACTCCTTTAGAAATACTATGAAGATACTCTAAAACCTCCTCAAATTAACTTGCATTTGGTAATGACAAATAATGTATTGGTGTATATACATAAAAATGATTCCATACCTGATGGTATCACACTCCAATAAAATCCTTTGTGTGGGTACCAAGATATTTCTGTAAGGTACAGATATCTATAAACTGGTGAGTCTGACTGAGGCTACCCTGGCACATGTCCACCTGGGCATCCAAGTGACACTTTGGCAGTGTGTAACTCTGTGAGCAGTGCCCATTGCTGTCACACTGTGCAGAAGGGAGCAATGCCTTCGTTTCATGTAGGAGTTGGTGAGTTTAGCAGTTCAGTGTGTGCCAGAGGGGTTGGAGAGTTTGCCTTTAGGGCGGGGCAGGCAGGGGGAAATGCCACAGGAGTTTCCTGTGACCTGACTTTTCTTCTGCTTTTTGGGAAACACAACCCTTGATGCTCGTTCTGTTTGATCCGTGCTGCTGGTGGATGGAGGTATCAGACCTCAGTGCTGAAAGCAGAGGAGCTCTGAACAAAATTAAAAATGGTGTTCAGTCCATGTTAGGAAACCGTTATATTTCCCAGAAGGATCCCAGAATTCCTTACAGAAGGGAGATTGTTTCTTGAAAATAACTATGAAACTAATGTACTGGTAGAGTTATTAGAAGGCATGAGCATTTTTAAACTAAACTACTTCATTGGCTAGCTGTGCATGGTAGTAAAAAAAAAAAAGGAAGAAAGTTAAAGAGCTTACAATTGGTTCCTAGAAAGTTACATGAAGTTAATATGTGTTATGTGGATAAAGCACGAGCACCTTCTTCTGTGTGTGGAAAGGTGTGCATGGGATGGCTTTCTGCAAGGTAAAACATCCCTTGGAAGTTCACCTTCCTGTGCCATATTCTATTTTTGTTCAATTGTCCTTGAACTAGAACTCCCTGATGTCTTTCCCAATAAAGAGAAGGATAACCCCAAGGGAGATATGGGCATTGCAGGGACCTCACACTCATCTTCCACCTGACACTTGTTCCATGAGTATGTTTGGATGTGAGTCCCTCTAGTTTTTTGTCTTCACTCTCTCCCCACCATTGGCTTCAAGCCTAAACAGTCTTTAGATACACCAAAGTGTGACTAAAGCTCAGATCAAAAGGGAGTAGCCATTAAATAAAAAAACAGTGTTAGAATTGGGTATATCTGTACCTCCTGTATCTCCTGACACTGCACAGTTCAAAAGCCTCTCTCTGCTTTATGTAAAACCAATTAAATGCTCAGTCCACCTGTCTCCCATATTTCTTCTTTCAGTATTTCTATTTTTGGTCTTGATTCTCTTGTGCAGATCTGTGTTTTATCAAAATGCCTTCACCTTTATCCATTGATGAACTAGTATTAGAAACAACCTTTAGGGAAAAGAAAAATTAGTCATTATTTACAAGTAATTTAGAAAATAGCTTCTAATCCTGGCTAACTACTCAACTACCTTCAAAAACTACATTATTCAAAAACAAATAAACATTTTGATGAAGGCAAAAGGGATTGCTCTAACATTTGGGGTAAACATTACAACTTCTTGACACAGGAAGTGTAGACTTTCTTTGGCTTTTGCTTGATATGTAAAAGTGAAGTAGATATATCACATGTGAATGGCTTTGCAGTGTGGTTACTGGCTGGGTTCTAATTTATTTTCAGATTTATATACTAGTTTCTTTCATTTATACTGTGTTTTCCTTTTGACTTGTAAGGCTACTTCTTGTTTGCATCTATTCCCAGAGGAGCCCTGTTATATGCTGAGTAGAGCATCAAGAGGATGCAGATCAAATGCCCTTTGAAAATGAGCATCTGGGATTTTTTAATTTTTTTTTTTTATTTTACTTCTTCTTTTTTAGAATAGTGGTAATTAAATTTCAGGCAAAGTTTCATTTCCTGCTCATACCATGTAGCAGTATTAGGTGTTCTCATGCTCCATCTCTCATTTTTTTATTACTTTTATATTTATGGTAGCTCCTCAGAAAACATTTTATCTTAATAAGAACAGCCTATCAAGCAGGAAAGCCAGCAGACTTCACAGTGTCACACTGTGTACAGGAGTTCATCTTGTTGCTGCCACTGCTGCATTCCACACTGCTCTGGTGGTGGAAAATGAGGGGTTTTTAATGGGTGTGTTTGACTGACAAAAGCAGAGGGGCACCGGTGGCTCATCAGCAGATGACACGATTAGAACCAAGTGAGCAGACACACAAGAGGTGACAGAGCTTTTGGGAGGAATGTGCTGAACACCAGCACCTCTGATCAGCATTAGCATTCCCTGCTCATTGCAGAGACTCTTTAAAATGCCATTTGCATTGATGATGGTATAATTGACATGGCTCCCTAAGGAGCTATGAGGATTGTAGGAAGCTTAAATCTCAGGAAAAGTCATCTGTTCTTGGGACTCTTTTATAGTCTGACATCTCATTGCTGGCAGGTTTTGCTTTGTTGTATGTTATCATTCTATTAATAAAGAGCCATCAGTATTATGGCTCTTCTCAAGTTCCCAGCAGTATTTTTGTTAAATCTAATTGAACATTAACTTGCTAATTAGCATTACCACTTCATTCTATTGGATAATTGACTGCATATTTCTGTCTTGAATGGCTTTTCTGGAAGATATAGTGAAATAAACTTTTATAATGAAATTATTAACTTATATAAGGTTTCATTATTTCAGCAGTAAAAGTAATAGGATATGCAGTAAAAATTCTGTATTTGGTTTCCAGAGCTCTAAAGGCTAGGGACAAGGCAAGTACAAATCAATGACTAATAACTACAGAATTAAGGAACTTAAAATGTTAAAGGGATTTGGGAATGAATACATGATTTGTATGTCCACATGTTATGTATTTAGTGAAAAGAACTTGGTAATGAAAATGGTATCAGGAGGAGTAGGAGAGGTGCTGACTTAATGAATTTGTGGCATGCAATTGTGATTGCTTGTCTTTGGGAACAAAAGCTTTCATCTGAATTCATTAAAAGATAGTGGATGAAATTCTGATCTGATACTTAAGTGCAAATTTGCTGTAATTTCACTGAAGGCTTAACTTAATCCTACACTAAACCACCACCAAAAATTACCTTCCATTTAGTTAGTCCATATTCTTTTATCCTATAATTCAGGTGAAGCCCCTTGCTCTGAAAGGAGGTACTGTGTGTTAAGTTAAGCTCTTTCAGATGGACATTGGACGTATTAGTAATTTTAGGCACTCCAAAGAGAAATTGCAATGGTGAACAATTTTCAGTGCTTATTTTATGTAAAGGTTGAAATGCAATTCCTGAGCAGCAAAGGATTACAGTTTAAATTTCAGCTTTTTGTATGATAAAAGAGGCTTGAAAACAGAAAAGAGGTTTGAAAACAGTAATTATGTTTAGCGAGCATTTATCTTAAGTGTGTTAAAGACACAAACCAACCACATTACACATCAAATTATGGAAGGGAGAACGGGAGGAAGGTCTGTAAGTGAATTTTTTTTGTGCAGGTTTTCTCATGATTTTGTCCTGAATTCCAGGTATCTTATTTTAATTCTGTCAGTTAATTATTGAAGGTCTAGAAGTGCCTGTATAGAGTAGAGACTGACAAAGGATTTCCTTTTTTGAAAGCGTAAATGAGGAAGTAGGAAGACAACATTAGATGAGTGTGGAAAGAAAAGTGGAAAAATTCGGAGTAACTAGTGGTAAGATAAATGCAGTTTATGACACAAAAGCCTTGACAAATTCACTCTCATAGGCTTTTTTTTTTTTTTTAATTTTAGAAACAAAATAAACACACAGTGCCTTTTTATAGGTCTCATAGTGATTGATGCACCACTGGAAAAGAAGGTGGAGGCTGTAGGAATAACACAAACAGTTCAGGCACTTCACAAAGATTGTCTGACACACGGCCAAGGGAACGACAAAGTTGAGCTACCACACTCTTGGTTCCCCTTTCTTTCTCTCTCACAGTGTTTGCACTGTGCCCTTATTTGTCTGAAAATTAATTTCATGTGCCATCTACCAACCAGTGCAAGAGATCTACAGAAACACAGTGTGGTGTGTGAAATGATTTAATATTGGTGCTTCAAATCTAGATGGTTCTTTCTTCATTTAAATGCTTTTGAATCAATTTATGCTATCATAAGTTAAAGGAGATACTCAAGAATGGGGAGTTTGATTCTGTTTATTTGTAGTTTTTGAAAACACACTCAATACTAAATGGTATTTAAAAAGATGCCTTTCTATAATTTTTAATCTTCAAACTTCTGAAGCCACAATAAATGGGAATGGTCACAGTGACCCATGGCATGTTCTCTCTTGCCATTTTTCAAGTAACTGCTGCTATTTGCAATGGTAATTCTCTTTTTGCATCTTACCCTGCATTTTCAAGGAGCTGGTGCTGAAGAGAATGACCCTCAGACTGTTATTTATCACAAAACATTGAGCAATGGTGGCATCTTTGTAACTTGATCAAATTCTACCTCTGGTAATTTCATTTCCCTTGCCTCAGGTATCTGTATAATTGCCTGCAATGATATTTTTCATGTCTCCTCTTATTGCCTGTTGACAGGGGCTGTGGAGCACCCCAGCTGGAGAATGGGATGCAGGGAGGATGAGGCGTTCCTGACGCTTCTCAAAACAATCTGAAAGGCTATTAGTACCTCTAGGAATTTTTAGAATCCATGTTCTGTTAATCTCTAAGAAATTATTATTCAAAGTTTAGCCTTCCTCCCGAGGGGTGGGGGGAGGAAATTCAGTCATATCACTGGTGTATCCTAAGCACAGAAATTGCTTACTAATTTGCATTGTAGCTTTTTATTACTGCTGTGTTTTCAGTAGAAGGAAAAAATAAACTCCTTTTCCCTATCTTTACGCTATATTGAAGAGAAATTCCTTGTATTTTTTTTTTTTCTTTGTATTCTTTGTATGGACAGCTGTTTTAAATTATACCTGACCTTCAGTAGCCTTGTCCTAAGAACTGCTATGGATTTGTTTTTATCACATCATGAAATGGCTCTCAGTTTAAAACTCCACCTGCAGCCAGTCAAGCAAAATACTTTCAGTACCTCCCTGCCATGGCTGTGTTACAAGAGCCTGCGTGGCAGTGATTCTGAACCTCTTCTTTATCCAGAAATGATTCTGCTTTTGTCTTTTTGTTGCCAGGAAAGAAGGAAATTCTAAAAATATTAAAACCAATATTTTCAGGCTTGACCTTTTTAAGAGACTAATGACTCAATTCAAGCTTTTCAGGCCAAGGATGTTTTCTCTTTGCAGGATGGTACCCACCTGCCAAGTAGGAATTTGGATTTTTCAAAGAATACTATGATAAAATGTGTTAAAGGTGAGAGGTGTTAAACTCAGAACTCTTTGGTGAGTCTTAAGAAACTTCACCTGAACTTTGTGTCCTTCTGGGACAGAAGTCCACAAGCACTTGGCAGAAGTTTGGATTGTTTGCCCCAACCACCAGAGTTTTTTACATTTAATATGTGGTTAATATGGTAACTGCAGTTCATGCAATTTTCTTGTACAAGACTAGAAGATGGACCTTTCCCTTTTTGTTGGACAAGGAAGAAAAATGACATCTCATTGCTTTAAATTAAAAAGAGGTATAAGGCATCCACATCAAAGAGTCACAGACATCTTTTTCAATCCAAACTTTGTGTAAGGAGCAGCAGGTGGGAGCTTTAAAATTCCCACCAGTGGTGCAGTGTCTAGAGATGCCATTCAGATATGCCAAAATTATTCAGCATACACTAAAACCTGTTCCAAGCTGTGCCCTGGTGATGGCTGCGAAGAGGAGCTGCCTTTCATGTAAGTGCAGTTGTCTGCACACTGTCCTAAAACCCACAGCAGTTAACTGAATGCTATCAACTTTGGCACCTGGTAGTTATTTCCAGCTCTGTTTCTGTGTCAGGAGTAGTAGTACAGTTGGATATCAGGAAGCCAAACAAATCTGATACAGTGGGAAATTAACATGGTTTAAACTGGGCCTGGATTCTTCCTTGAAACGTCACTTTCCTTTTCAGCTTGAAAAAAACAGAAATTCAGTGAGCAGACTATTTCCAAGGCCTTTGGTGAAAATGCAGATGTCTTGATGCTGGAATACATGTCAATCCAGAGAGAGCCAAGCATCCTTTGTTGTCAAGCTGCTAATTATTCACAGAAAAGATTAAAGCTGAGCATGGTTTTCCCAAATGATTGGATATTATACTCTGAATTAAAAATACATTATGTAAAATGCTGATGTGGTAGAAAGGATTTTTGTCAGTACAAGGCTACAAGGTTGTCATGGTACTTAGACTATTAAAATCTAGGACAACAGGTAGAATGGTTGCAAGAAACCCTGCAGCAAGGCATCTGATGTTGTGATGTGTATCCCCTGTGCTCTCCTGTGGGATGAATGATTTATTGCTGACCATCTCCCCTTCCTTGGAAGGTGTAGTAGACTTTGGTCTCTGATATGTGGGAATTATTTGCATGTGTGGCCAGGGTCACTTGGCAGTTCTAGCCATCTAGCTGAGGTCACTTTGACTCTTAGCTAGTTAATGTAATTTGGATTTCTCAGCCTGCAGTGCCAGGAAGTATTAATTATGATCAAACTTGACATTATGAGCAAAAGTTTTGGTTGAATATAATTTTAGGAAGGCATCTGTGCCTTTTGGGCCTTGTTCCCAATTATGCAGGTTGTCTAGAAGATGTTGCTTTAAGCATCCTAATACAGTTTTTCATCTGAATTTTGCATATGTATAATTTGTATAATTTTCTTATACAGAGGAAATTTATGTGTCTTGAAGACAGTATATTTTTCTGGAAGCAAACATGATGTGCTGTAGTTATAGCATGTAGATTGTCCCACTCCACACCCCACGGATGTGACCCCATCCTGAGCACTGTGTGCAGTGTTGGGTGCCTCAGTACAATGAGCACATCAGACTCTCAGAATGTCTCCAGAGATGCTTTTATGAAGGGACATAGTATATCCTTAGTCTCTCTTCTGGAATTTATTAGGAGGCAGGTGTGAAGTTCTTTGATGGAAATACTATTAACCTCAGCTGAGCAGGAGTGTCAATACATTTAGTGAAAAATGGTGGTGGTCAGAAGCCTTGGATGTGGAGAAGAAAAAGCAGCTGGCTACCTGTAGGGGACATTTGATTCCTTGCTTTGTTTTTTTTTTTATCCCCCCTATATTCTGCAATCTGAGATATAGGGAGCAGTTGCTGAGAGGCCAAGCAAGCCGGTGCTGAGGAAAATGAAAGCAATTGTCAAGCAGAGGCAGGTGAGATCTTCTCTCAGGACTGCAAGGTTCATAAATCTGTTATGCACCTTTTGTGAGTAAGGAACAGAGGCCTTGCACAGATGTGACATTCATGGGACTGCTTTACCAGCTGTAACTAACTGCTGTGGCCTTTGATCCCTCCTCATTATTTCCAGCTATGGCTCTTGAGAAAAGAGCAAAGGTCCCTGATATTCTAAAAGAAAACTAGAAATAGAGCTCGCTCTGTGTGTGATTTTTTGCTTCCTTCCTGGTAAAAGGAGAAAAGTAGAAGAAATAAATTTATTCCTTATGCATTATTATGTAAGACAGTTTTACAAAAAATACTTGGGAATTATCTAGGGTGAAAGGAGGGTCATGCTTTTCTCAAAGTATTAACTCTTACCCAGTCTGTGTCTCAGCCTGTGCTTTTATTATTTCTGGATTTTTGACATGTTTTTCTGATAAACACTGGGAAATTAAAAAGTTGAAGGGAAGTTAAATTGTTGAAGTTGCTGTAATGGTTAAACATGAATCATATATTGTGCTGGGTGACTGGAGCTGTTGGCTCTCCTTTCAGGGTGAAGGAGGCCTGCATGATATCTGCTGGGGGAGGCTGTGCTGGGAGCCTGCAGCTGGGACATGCCCCAGGTTCTGGGCTTGTCTCTTAGATAGTCACAAGCCATCTGGGCCATGGGCTCCATCTGAGCTTAGAGTCATCTTATTCATGATGACTGCAGGGAAACCTGGTCCCAGGTAATGGTGGGAATAAACAAAGGTATTTCAGTCCAATCTGTTTAGGAACTCTTGCATACTTTCCCTCTTTGCTAGAGAACAAAGTACTAATGTTTGCTTCTCTCATAAAACACTGGTTGCTGTTGACAGCTCCCAGCACTGAGAAGGAGGAAGGTGTTAAAGGCACAGGGATTGCAGTTCAGGTCTCCCATTTTTTCTCCTTTTCAGTCAAAACATGCCCACATTTCTTCCCTCTCATAATTTTCTCAGTCCCTCCGAGCAGAACACTACCTTGCTTTTGGGAAAAAAAAAAAAAAAAAAAAAAGAAAAAAAATAGAATGTTTTTATTTTGAGAGCTCAAACAAAGTATCATGACTTTTCTAGTTTCAGGGCTCTGTGCTGTCACTTGTTTTGTCCATCTGCTGTTGTGTCTGTGGGATGGGTTTTCTGCCCATCTGTGACTTCATTTCATTATTTGTGTGCCTGGCTCTGATTAGACTTGTCTCCTATTAATGTGTTTTGAATCTGTTTGCTATTCCTAGTAGCAATCACTCGATGCTTCTCTTTTCACCTTATTTCTGCCTTTGATTAGTGTTCATTTTTTCTGCTCAGACTGTAGGTGGTGGCTGGGGAAGGACAGGAATAAGTCTTCATTCAGACAGAATAAACAACAATGTTTATACACTAACACAGAGCTCGCTTCAGGTGACTTCTTGCCAATCTGGTTTCACATTGGTGATTTCTCTTGACACTGACACTGCTCAGTTCATGGTTTTTTGCTTTAAGAAAGGCTGCTTCTCTTCTGCTGAGAGTCCTTTCCCCCCTGCTTTCTAAGAGAAATCTTCCCTGCTTTTATTTCTAGATAAAACCATAAAGACTGAAAAGGGCTCAGAGTCACCACTTCTGAGTGTTCAAGAAGCCTGTCTTGTTCATGTCCATGGTAGTGTTTATTTATCAGTTTGAAAATGAGCAAGCTACCAGAATAAGTTAATGTAGGATGTCTTCACTTAACTTTTCACCACTTTCTCATGAACCACTAACAGGCAGGCCAGCATATCCAGAAGAAAAGCTCCACTCCTAAATTCACCAATTGAAACCAAGGCCATTTTGCCCCCTCTCCAAACCTGGAATTGCATCTCTCTGTCTGTCCTTGGAGAGGCTTTAGAATCTAAACTAGTTAAAGCGTTATGCTGAACTACACTTGATTTGCTTTGTTTTCTTAAAATTTTGTTTTTCATGCTATTGACCATATTGCTCATGTATCACTGGTTTCTGGTACTGGATTTCTTGTTGACCAAACCAGCAGGATGATTTCAGTGTTCCAGGTAAACTACTGAAATCCCTAATGGTTGGTTGGAAGTTGAAAAAGCAGCAAAAAATGAAGTAGAAAATATACTCAGTTAAATGTCTTTGTCCCATATTTCTTGACTTCAGATGTGCCTTCTATGGATAGTGTGTAGTTCTTTATGAAGATGCTTTCATTTACTTGCCAAGCTTCTGGATTTTTAATGAGGTAGCCAGATATAAGTTTTGTGGCTTGATTGACTTCTCTTCATAAAGCATGGAAATACAGCAAATACATTTCTCCAGAAAGTCACTGTACTGTTGTAAATCCAGAAGCACCAGCTGTTGGTTTGGTTTTGCTTCAGGCTGAGTTGGAAATTGCTTGATGCATTAGCAGTGTACTTGCTTACCCTGACAGGGTTGGATCATGTTAAATGTAGTTAGTTTAGTTTTGAAAATCTTACATTTGTGGTGCTTGGTTTGTAGAGGGTATTGGTATCCCTGTAGCATTTGTTTTTCTTGAGCTTCAGTATATGCTCCGAGCCATGACTTAATGTAGCTCTTGTCTTAAGGATTAGATTTGCTGCTGTGAAGGGCTTTTCCTCCAGCTTGCTTGGTCCCTGAAGCAGAAAAGAGTTCAGCATTTAACTATTCCTTGTGTATGAGGTGTGCAGAATTGACCATTTTGACTCCTACATGCCTCCTACCAAGTCACATATTGGTCATCACTTTGCCAATTTTTTCTACAGTGCCTTACAGAGAAAAGAATGATGATAAAAGGATTTTTCCAAACTTATTTCCACTCAAAGTAAACAGAGCATATATGAAGCAAATCTCTAGTGTCTTTTTCCCCTTCCTGCTCAGGTGGAATTGGTATTCCCTGTGTGTGCACTGGTATATGGGCTTTTGTCTGCAGAAGCAGGCATGCTGATAGTTTTTGTAAAAATCATTTCAGTGTCAGTCCAAGATAAAACTAGTAATAAAAACCTCTTTTCCTTCTGAAAGTCAGTGTGGACCAAGTCAATTTTATTATTATCTTGTCTGCCAGTCCTGGTGGATATGTTCTCAGCTTCTGCTTTATTACCAAAATATGAACAGGGAAAGTAAAACTGTTTAAAAAAAAAAAATAAAAGGTAAGAGCATATCGCAATCTCCAGCAGCTATAAGAAAATGATAAGAACTGGGGCATGAATATGTAGAAGAATTTTATCATGTCTACTTAATCTGTCTGTGTCACAGCACACAGCCCTTAACTTTTCCTCCACTTGAGAACAGTAGATTAATGTTCTGAGTCGGAGTGCTGAGAAGGAAAAGGAGAGAAAATGGAGTGAATTTTCATGGAGAATACGATGTGTTTCGTGCTTATTTTTCTTTCTCGCCGAGCTGCTCGGTGGCTCCCGAGCCCTGCAGGTGGCAATCTTGTGCCGTGTGCCAGAGCCCATCCCAGCCGCCCCCACCTGCACCTGGCAGCCTGCGGGTTAAGGGCGACAGAGAGGGGATGGCAGCAGATGAAAAGCGAATTTATTTTTTTTTCCACTTCTTTTCTTCAGCTTTTAAGTCTTGCATCCCTCAATATTTCCTCACAACTCCTTAATCCCCAGGATTTAGTGCGGCAATTAGCTGGAGTGCGGCAGCCGGAGCAGCGCTGCCGCCTGAGCGCGGGGAAGCAAAGCTGCAGCAGGGATGCTCTCCCTGCCTCAGCACCCAAACCCTCCCTCCTGGAGCTTTTCAGGGCTCCAGTGGGATCACTAAAGGAGTCTTAACTTTGTTTTCCCTTGTGCGGCATGAGCCCGATGTTTGCTAAATTCACAACTTCCTTTAACTTCTGTCAAACAGAAATTGTTCCATGGAAGGATGGCTGAGAAGGATGTGGCCCATTCCACTTCTAGGGTTTGGTGGTTATTCATCTTTCAACCTTTATCAGCAGGGCTTAGAAGAGTGAGGGTGTGAAATTTAGAATACACTTTGGAAAATGTAATCATTTCCTGGATGAAGATGAGGAAAGGAAAAAACTTTCAGTGACCAGTTTTAAGAGAAACAAGACTAACCTGACGTTTTAGCACTGTATTTGCGAGTAGTTTCTTGCCTATGTTCTTTTACAATAAAATAGACTTTGCTGGGTTATATGTACCACTGAAATTATATAAGTGATTCTTTATATCTCTTTCCTCTCTCTCTATCTCTCTAAATATATATTTATATTTATATCTCAGGGTTACACTAGGATTAAAATCTTAGCAGCTATGATTGGATCTAAGACTTCCCTGACTCTAAAACTTCATATCCATGGATAGCCTTTTTTTTGTCCAATCTCTTTTGGGGGAATGAGGAGGCTGGACAGACCCCCAAAATCTCTTTTAGACACAGTTCTGCAAAATAAGTATTTAGTTGATGTTGCATATTTCAGCAGAACACTCAATACACCAGGGAAATCTGGGAGAGCAAACCTGTGACTGGGAACTGCAGAGCAGTAACTCTGTTCAGTTCAGTACAGGGAATCAATTTATGTGGCTGCAGGAAAGTGAGTGAATTCAGAGCTCAGAATAAGGGATAGCAGTCCTGCCTGGATGTAAATCATGCAGCAAGAGATCATCATCCTTGGTCTCTGATCAGTATATCACTTAAAGAATTTCAAAACCTGAAGGGTGTTAAGCGTGGGCCTGACTTAATTTGGAGATAAAATGTAGATGCAATTTTGGAATGAAATGAGCATCTAATCATCTGGCCACTTGCACCCTTAATCTGCAGTTGATTTAGGCATGGAAAAGGAATCTGACAGCATCAACCTGCAGTGATTTAAGCCAGTTGTAATTTTGTGTGGTTACAGCTCCACTTTCCCTGCTGTGCATCTGGCCCTAAGGTGAGCTGGCTTAACTGGTCTAGGCCAACTTTGTTTTTTCTCACTGGTGATTAGCTTTCAGAGCCTGGAGCTGTTTGTTTCCAAGTCACACAGATGTCACCTCTCTTGGGAAGGGAGAGTGGAATGGTTTTGTTGAATGGGCCTTTATGGCAATACACCTTTGGCTTTGTTCTCATGCATCAGAGCAACACAAGTGATAACCTCAGTCACTTCCTTCTAAACCTACAGATAACCCCTTGAATGGCAGCATGGAAAGAAGTGATGCAATAAGGAAGATCTGCAGTGCAGTGAAGTCCAGAGAGGCTGTGCCCTGGGAAGAGGGAAAGAAAGCTGCATGATACAGTACTTTTATTGTTTAGCATTTCCCTCAGGCTGACATTATTCATTTCTATGTTGGTTTTTTTTTTTCCTTGACTAGCCACAGATTCAGATCTAATCCTAGTCTGGCCTTTAGTGAAAGTTAAATGGCAGCTCTCCACTTGAAGAGAAATCAGACCTGCTTTTTAAAGCTCTATGGGAGATGGAGGCAGGAGGTTTTTCTTACCCTAAGGTGGACAGAAGTGCTGCTGACTAAAAGCTTTTCTGGAAGCTATACAAGGAATTATCCCAATGCACAGCTCAATTGAAGGGAAAAACATCTAACAAGCCCAAGTAGGTAATTTTTCATTAAAGTATTAGTGAAGCTTGACATTCTTAATCTTGTTCTTCTTCCACAACAGAAATCTGCTTCCAGCATAAACTATGTTCTAGAAGAGGGCTTGGTAGGTGAGTCCAAATAAACCTGTTCAAGAAACTTGTTTTTCTAGAAGACCTCTTCAATCACTGTGTATGGATTTGGTTTTCCCTTCATCAAAAATGAGCAAAAGAAATGATTGAGAAGTGGTCAGGCCTTACTTTGTGTGCTACAGCAGGCAGTTTGTTCTATGCTGAGCAAATAAAGTTGAAACAATTCTTAACTGAGTTCTTCTTAATAGCTGTTCTTTTCTAAATAGCTTTTTTTTTCTTTTTTTCTTTCTTATGAAATGTTTCTGTCTCTTAAAAAGATACTCCCTATAGGAATGCTTCCAACAGAACATAAGGATGACTTCTTTACTTAATTCTGTCAGTTCATATCTTTGAATGATGAAAACAGAATTCTGCCTTGTTATTGAATAAACACAGAGAAAAACGTACTTTTTTGTTGTAGGCACACAGTTTGTGGTAATTGGGAGTGGGGCTGTGGCTGTGCTTCATCTTTAATGGGCTACAGCTGTGTGGGACAGTGACTGGTACTGAAGGTGATGGGACATGGGGTGCTGAGGGCACTGACCAACCACACAAGGGTGGAGAGGACACACAGGTGGAATGCAGGTGAGATCAAGAGTTTAAAAGGTTCTACTGAGAAACAATGAAGAGCAGATGCCTGAGGCTTTCTTCGGAGTTGATTGTGGCTTTATTGTCCCTCTGCTATAATGCTGACCCTGACGTGACCCTGAGGTGTTTCAGCCAGACGACTGCGGACCTAAGGGTAGCAAGACAACAGAGCCAGACAGACTAAGGACCTCAGAGCCTGGAAGATCGGGAAAACTTAGGAGACACCAAGCCCAAGAAGAAGGATGTGCTGGTGGGACAGTACCAGCTGCACTTTCACTCGTGTCGCTGCCCGCCGCTCCCTGCAGGCGCACTGGGGCGAGCCCCCTGTCCCCACCAGGGTGTGGCCGCAGCCCAGCGGGGCCCTGGGGTCTCCCTGCATGACAGAGCCTGCAGTGGGACACGGAAATGGAGCAGAGGAGATGGAGGCAGCAAATGGCACAGCCACGGCAGCAGCGTGGCCTCTGAGGAGTGCGAGGGGAGGTTTGCTGAGTTGCTGCTGCACAAATCCTGGAGCAACAAAAACAGCCTGGAGCTCCGAAAGGCAGAGCCACAGCTGCACAGAACACAGGTAAGAGAACTTTCTGAAGTTGTATCGTGGCAGTCTCGACTGCACTAAAAGGTGCCACCAAATGTGATTTGGGACTGGGCTGTAGGGCGAGGCACAGCTGGGGACGGAGCCCAGCCCAGCACTGAGAGCAGGGGGGGGATGGTGCTGGGCCGGACCAGACTGAATCTGACACCTGGGGTACAGGTGAGCCCCTGGGGACATAATGGAAATAACTTATTAAGTGATAAGATGTGAGCAACTAATGCAACAACAGACTATATCTCATTCCCTTCAGTACCAATCACCTGTCTGACACAGCTGTAGCCCCTTAGGGGTGAGGCTCAGCCACAGGCCCACTCCCAATCACCACAAACTGTGCCTACAACACTTTTTAGTCTGTGGATTAGTACTGCCTCTCATTCTGGGGCTGGAATGTCTTGCAAAACACAAATACAACAGTCCTCACACAGATCTCTGAGAAGGAAATGCTGTTATACCTTTTAGGCTGGGGTGCCCCTCTGTCTTTGTAGTCCAAGTGCATCCATGCCCAGCATTGAAATGGCATTTTATACTTCTCCCACAGTCGTGCAAAGAATTACACTAAATCCGAACTAAAGGAAAATTATGGTCTGGATCTAACCAAGGCAATGAGCTAAGCAAGTTGTCCATGAACTGGAAATTAAAATTTCAGGTCTGAGACCTGTATAAACTAGTTAACCCCCATAATTCACGGTGGTTTGCCTTGTTGGAGAGATGCTTTGGAACTTCCTTTTCTGACAAAAGGGAGGTTTCTGTGTTTGTGGACTGAAGGGTGGTGTCTGAATGCTGGTGTAGCACAGCTGAAGGCAGACATGGGTTTGCTGTAGTGCAGATTGCTGCTCCCCACTTAATGATTTGATTTTTGCTCATTGCCATTCACCTGTAAATGAAATTGCCAACACTGCAGGAAAGGAAGGAGTCAAGGTCCAAATAGAAACAATTCAAACCTTACTGGCCTGGGGAGACCAGGATCTGCACTCAGCCCTTCAGCTTTTAAATAAATCCAGAGCTGTGAGTGACAGAAGCCAGTACCCTTTTTGCTCTGCTCATCCTCTCATAGAGAAGAGTTGATTATAACTCCTCTCACTGTTGGAAACATGAGTCCTTCCGTGGCCACAAAAGTGGCTCAGGATTAAAAGGGCAGCTGGGCTTTGGGCTGGGCTGTGAGAGGTCGGAGAGCAGAACTGGCACCTGCTGGGGTGGTCAGTGTGCCTGCTGAGGGAGCTGGAAGAGGGTGTACCCAAAACTCTCCTTGCTTCTGTTTGAAGCACCTTTAAAACTTAAGCTGCTATGAAAAAATATGATGGAGGCTTTTTTTTTCCCCACTTAATGATGCTTGGTAAATTTGTGTGCTTAAATTATAACTTAATGCAGTTATATATCAGCATTTTCGTTGTAAATGGATATGTAGGTTTTAAAAAATGTTTTCTGTTTCTTTGTGATAACACTTGAGCATGAGAGTTCTCAGGAGGTGTATCTGCCTTTTAGTAGGGAGGGGAAAAAAAAGCCATGTAATCCTGTAAGTGATGGAATGTGGCAGTAATGACCAGTTAATGAGAACCATTATGGCTCGTTTATGTAATCTATTAGTTCTTATAAAATACTTCCTAAGGGTCTAGGCACTTCAGGTCACAAATATAAAATGAGAGTACAGGTTTTTAAAATAATTATTTAATAAAATGGTGATCTTAATAAAAACTTCTGATTTTTCAGAGATGCTGTAAAGAAAAAGGACTTGTAACGGGTCTTTTTAAGTAGATATGTTTAACTTTCTTTGACCTATTCTGATTTTCATCTTCAGAGACTGCTCTGTCCTAGATGTAGGAGATAAACAATTTACTAAGGGGGTTTACTTCATGAGTTATCTATACAGGTGATATTCCTATAGCTGAACTTTTGGAAGAGTTTGCCTTTGCATTTTTGATCGTTTCTAAATGCTTCAACTATTCCTGCTTAGACTGTCCAGTTGTATCTTCTATTTTCCCTGAATTCTAGCAGTCTGCACTTTCTAGGATGTGTGTTTGTTCTCTTGGTCTGTTTGGTGGAAGTTGATAGTAACAGGTAACATAAACATCTTGTGAAATCACCTGGTTTTGTCTTGTGAACCCCTTGACATATTTTCATTGTGTTATCATTTCCCTCTTGTGGAATTGCTGATTGCTTTCTGACAGTTAATACCCATTTATTAGCTTTTCAACAGCCTTTGCAATGCAAAATTCCTTCTGCATTTTTCTCTACAAGCAGCTGCTGCAGAATTCTGTAAATCACGTTACCCTGTTGCAGTTCTCCTGTGTTGCTGTGGGTGCAGCTTGCACAGCTGTTCGCATGTTAAAAGCAACTAAGAAACTTTGTGGGAGTCTTTGTTGCAGATTCTAACTTTGCACAGCAAAGAGAGCCTCAGGGGTATTTTTTGTTCTGTGTTTAGCTCCTGTATTGTTACTTTTTTTTTAGATGGCTCTAGGAAGCTGTATATGATGATTGTACCTTCCTAGTCTGCTTCCCCTCCCTAAGTTTTTGCCAGTTTGACAAATAAGACTTTAAGCCAAGTATAACCATCTGAATGCAACCTTAACTTGCAAGCTCTATAATTTTCTTGCCTGAAGTATTTTTAAGTTTGAATTGAAGTTCAGCTCTCAGTGACTAAAGGAAGGGAAAAAAAAAAAAAAAAGACTGAAGGAAAGGAGGTTAGGCTTGCGGCAAGGCTTTTTTTAGGACTTAAAGAACTTTTAGCTCATGTGTTCTGTGTGACTCTGGGCAACTTCCTGGGCTCAAGTTCTAAGTTCACTTGAAAGTATGTGCTGAGGTTAACAAAATGCCTTTTTTTTTTTTCTCCATTTTTATGGAATTGTGGGTGATATGTTTTTTCTTTCTCTGTGGCATTTAGAGATTGGCCCGTTGGGGCTGTTTGGAGAACTTGCTGAAAGAAGTTTTGCCTTCTGAAGTTCCTTGACCCTGGCAATGCCCTCCCTCTGGTGCTCTGCTGTGGGGTGTTTGGGTCCCACCTTTGGTCAGTTCTCTGTGTTTATTGTGAGGTGCTGTAGGCAGGCTAACAATATTTCATCGTTTTGGGCAAAGATTGGACTTGATCTTGGAGGTATTTTCAACTTTTAATGATTCTCTGCAGAATATGCAGACTCCTTGTAGATTAATTCTTAACTCTATTTTAGTCTAGAATTTGTCAGAAATAACTTTATTAGCAGATTCATAGAAGGTTTAATTTGTTGCTGTTTGTCTGGTAAGAGAAAAACCATAAATCTTATCTGCAAAGGGCTGGAGAGTTATCTCTCTTGCATGATGTCTTACTGCAGCCAGCCAACAAAAAGAAGTCATGGAACATCTCATCTGGAGTAGAGTGGTTTGGTGGAAATAAGAAGTGAAATCTGGTGTCTTTTGGGAAGCACTGGCAAAAAGTGGAGAATGCAGCAATTAGCAGTGCTTTCCAAATTATCAACACCTTTTTCATGTCCAAAACAATGTAGGTGACGATGATTAGACTCAACTTTAGGTCTATTACTTTTCTAATAAGTTTGTTGAAAGCTCAAGATTTTACTTCTGGTTTTTTGGGTGGTGGGGTTTTTTTTGGTTTTTTTTTTGTTTTTTTCTCACTTCCTAATGAAGGCTCTTGATAAAGATTAGGAAATATTGCTTGGTGTTTTTCCTTAATAATGTTGCTTTATAAGATATCAGGCCTCCATAAATGTCAAAATGATTTGACATGATTGAGCAAAGAGCTGGACTCTTCCCTAGAGGTCCTTGGCAGAAGAAAGCAGAGATGCTGCAGGTTCTGGTTGAATGTTTTGCCACACGTGCAGGCACAGCCAATCAGGGGATTTATTATAAATCAATCCCAAACCCAAGCCTATGCTTGGTTCTGTGCTTACAGAAGAGAGTATTTATTTTAAATCACTACGACACCATCTGGTTTAGGCCTGAGTAACAGAAGATTTGAATACATGTCATTTTTCATTTGTTTAAAAGCAGGCAAGGAAAAGTTTGTCAGTAGTCAGCAGCTTAGAGAATATTAGCTTTGAGTTGGATTATGGTTGTGTGTGAAGTGACTAAATGGAGTTACACTGGTGCCCAGCTTCTTTACAGACTTTTTTTTTAAATTTAATTGCCTGCTTTATGAATTCAGGCTCGCCTTTTGAAAGGTTACAGTCTGGTATTTGATCAAGGATCTGTTCTCTCTGGAGACAGAATTAAAGGGTGATTGACCTATAATGCACCTTATGATTGGCTTTGAGAATATGTTGATGATGGGAAGATTATTGAAGGCCAACAAGTGACTTCTATTTGTATGTTTGCAGGTGGTAGGGGAACAGTAGTTGAGATTTAATGGGTTTTTAATCCTTTCAATCTACTGTTTCATAAAATTAAAATTGGCTTTCCAATAGTCCAACTTGTGTTAATGTTAATTCCAGTGTTTGTTCCTGGGACATACCAATGGCACAGTGAGCTACATTTTATTACCAGATCTTGGGGAATGGGATGGGGTACAGTGAGAGCAAGGTAAGCATGTTTTCTCACTTCAACATTTGCAGATCAATATCTAATATCTAAGCCTGTGCTGTTCCTACTGCTGCAGCAGTGTCACACATGGGTTGACAAAAGCTCCCAGGATTAGAGCACTTCAAGAGCTCACACTGACAGACACTGTCAAAAGGAGCAGCTACATGGAATTGGTCTGTGTAGATAAATCCCAGGGGTCTGCCACACCCAGCCAGAGCCCAGGGAACTTCTTTGAACTGTCAGTGAATAATGTTATTGCATCCAATGGGATCATCTGGTTTGTAATGGTCTAGCAGAATTATTGTCATCTTGAACTGTTATTTTAAGTGATGTGGGAATTTCTTTAACACATAGGCTATTTGTAAAAAGCTGTTAAGAGAAAACGTTGCAACTCTCAGATAGTATTGTGATTAAATTCTAAGTTAGTAAATTGAGTGACTTGCATTAAAATCTAGTGCAACAACCAGTTCAGTTAAAAGCAGGTAGAAATTTAGAGGTGTAACTTCTTGCTTCCTACTGATACACCTGATCTTGTTAGAAAATCTTCCCATACTGAAGTGATGAATGGTGCTGGAAGTTCTAGGAGACATCAAAGCTGTGGGACTTGATAAAGTTCATCAAATGTAATTTGCAGGAAGAAAGTAATTTCTCTCCCTTTTCCCTCAAATTAAACTTGGAAAAAGAAGCCTTTGCTCTGCATGGGAGCAGTGATACATCTTGATGAATGAGAGCCTTCTTGTTTACAGCAAGAAAAACCCGACCATTTTACACCCTATTTCTTGTGACTGTTTAAGCAACTCAGTATGTTAAAGCTATTTTTGCTTTGTTTTGTTTTTCTGCTCTAAGTTGTTTCTTAGTTCATCTGATTGACCTAGATTATTCAGTTTGATGTTTTTGTTTCACTTTTCTATTTTATAAAGGCAGGATGTTCTTCAAGACCAGGTGCCCTTTAGGTCTTTGAGCTGATGCAGGACTGGGTGGAACAGCCAGTTTTGGGTGTTATGTTTATTTCCTCTAATGTAAGCTGTAATTGCAATGATTGAGCTTGATAGATAAGTTCATGGTCAAATAAATACATTTTTCCTTTAAAATGTAGGGAGCAAGAATAGCCCTTTATCCTTCTGAGAGATTAAAAGCTTCCTTAATGGCACTGTAGCTTTGATTTATTTATTTAAGTGTGCCTTTTCTCACTTTACTGGGGAGGAAAAAAACCCAAAGTTGAAGATGCAATCAATTCAAAAACATTGCTTTTTTTACCCTCCTATATTAATTATTTTAGATTAGCTGATGGTTTACATTTTGAAACATGTTAATTTCAATGTGTGGAAATGACATTTGCAATTTAGCTGCTCATTGATTGACTGTTGCTGGAACAAGCTTTCCTTTTCTTGTCAGAAGAGGGTCAAGTAAAAAGATAAAAAAATGAAATTATGAAGAAAATAATTTTCAAACATTATTGAATGGAGGTAAATTCTGCTTTCAGGAGGTGAGGAAAACAAAAGTGAAAGGCACCTCTTTCCTAGTGAATCATGAATCTTGATAGAAAATGCCACTGTAAATGGTCAGGGTTTATGGGTTGTGATACTCTGGCAAAACCAAACTCAGGTACACCTCTGGAAAACTAGCTTGAACTATTTACTAAATATCACACTTTAAAATATTATTCTATACCTGCTTTCCCTATTCCTCAGATGTACAGGTCATACCTGAGAACTTGTGATTTCAGCTTTCAGATAAGGAGAGAATGCTGGCTGCTGTGTCATCCTGGGATTTTGGACAGTAACCTGATGGCCTGACTTGATGGCTTTGGGTGCCATGTTCAGAGTGACTTTGTTCTGACTGGCTTTGCAGTAAATGAGTGCATGTTTGTCACTCTGGTTTCATAAAGCTTTGTATATTTGTAACCTGGCTGTGGAAATGCCTCCCTAGCAAGCACAGAGAGGCTGGTTGCTCTGTGTTTTCATTAGCATACCAAGTGTTTGTCATTGTTCACAGAAATCACATTGTTCACAGAAATAACCAGAAAACAAATGCGGTTAATGTAATCATACCTCCATCTCCTCCAGAAATGGAGTTCAGGTCCTGATTCAGCAAGAGTTTAAATATGTGTAAGTGTTCAAAGGAGGAAACCTGTGACATCCAAACCAACTCTTAGGACTGTGATGCTTGTGTGACTGTGGCATTACCAAAGGTCTTCATTTCCAAGTTCTTTGGGTAGGAATCTTTGCAGAGATGTCAGAGGGGTGCCCTGCTCTGTGCTGCTACATCAGTGGTTGTTACAGATTCTCCACAGGCTCAGTCAGAGCAGAGACTTCTTGGGCCAATGCCTCTGAGCTGGTGATAGTCAGGGTTTGTTATGGTGTTGAAGAGAAAAGGGGAACGAAAGGGCTAATGCAGATAATTTCCTCCTGCAGATAATCCATGTTAGAAGGAGACTTAATCAAAGCATCATTACGTTAATGAAATTCTCATATAAAATGCAGGACACTTGATATAATTTATCTAAATTAATTACTCTCTGCTGCTAAAAGCAAGTTGTATGAAAAATTATTTGTTCTGCCTATTCATCAATTCTTTATCAGACCTTTTCCTACTCTAATGCAACATAAGGAGCAGAAGCAGCCTTTTTCATGGTGCTGAGTGGATTAACTTGCATTGATCCCAGGCTAATAGATGAGTTATTTCACCCAAGACAGCTCTCAGTAGTTTTTAATAACATAATATTTTTCTGTGCCTAAATGGAGAATCATTTTACAAGTAAGCAAAATACAAAATTAATTATTTTTAAATTATTATTTTCAGTTGAGTTTTCTTAAGTTGTAAAATAAATTTAAAAAACCACAAACCAACCAATTTCATGTATGCATACTAACACAAATCTCAGGTAGGATTTTGTGCTCGTGTTACAAATAAGAAAGCTTGTAACATCTTTCAGATTATAAATTGTGTTTACACTTCGAATTTATCTGTAAAAATAAGATGCATCAAATAAAAAGCTTCTCTATCCTGTTAGAGTAACTGAAGACAAATGCCTCAGAAGCAAGGTGAATCAGCTTTGAAAATACTGACGTATTGCCCTGTGGGACACAAAGTGTGAATCCTGAGTAGAAGTTATGTCTAACACTTTATTGCCCATAAACCTGTTGTTTAAAAAGTTAGGGATGATCAAAGAGAATAAGCAAAAGCTGAATAGCTTGTCTGTGATCTGGCTGAAATGCTGAGCTTTCTTCACAGCAGCAGTAGAAGACTGCAGCATGGTGTCTTTATGGATTGGGGTGGAACAATATCCAAGTTACTTGGTGTGGATTTGGGTTTGGTGTCCAGTTTGGGTTTCTTTAGTGCTGAACCTGCAGTCCCACTCCAGAGCCAGGGTAAGACAGAGGCAATACTTGGGATCTGAGACTCTGAAGCCCTCAGGTTGTTGGGAGGGTGCTGCTGGGTTGGGCAGAGCACTGCTTTGACCTTGGCTGAGCAGGGAGCTTTCAGTGGCACCTGAGTGCCTGGCAGGTCCTGTGGGACTGTGGGCTGTGCATCCCGTGTGTCCGGGTCCAGAGCTGGGACCAGGGCTCTCCATGGGCCCTTTGTGCTTCTCCCATGAAGACACAGATAATGGCATGTGCTTGCTGAGCTGTAATGGTGTGTAGTGTTAAATCAGGCTGTCCTTACAGAAACAGACGTGGGTTTTCAGAGCTGTTGCCTGTTCAAAGCTTGCTCACAAACTGGAGCTGGCAGACTGGGTTGTGTGAACGCTCTCTTCGTCTTGTCTGAGCACACAACCCTTCATTTTCTTAGTGGGAAGTTCCTAAGCAGTTTTTTACAAGGATGACTCACTTTGATATGTACTAGGAGCAGCTGTTGTGCTGGTTCTTAGCTCTCAGCTGGTACCTAAAGCTGGCACAGTGTGTGCAGCACAAGGCTGGTGACAAAGCCGTGTTCAGGGCTCTGTCACACAGAGGGAAAGTGGCTGCTCAGCAGCTCATCTCCCCTGAGTGGGGCTGTCATGGCAGAGCTGGGGTGGCACAGATGCACGATCATTCACAGCTCCTGGGTAAGCACCTTGAGCTGTGTCCTGTCATGCACAGAACCCCACAGGGCAAGAAACAGGCGGGGTTCAGCCTGAGTTTTAAATAGCTGAGGCTTAGCTGTATAAACCATCTTCATTTCTACACTAATGTGGGGTTTTAAAAACAACTAATGGAAGTATTTCTAATGTTACTTTCTGAGCCATTCTAATACTTCTATGTAGTTATAAACTTGGTTGTCATCCTGGATATTTTTTCCAGCATTTTCACTTTATCTGGGGAACTTTAAGCCAACTTATTTTTTCTTCTAACTTTTGAGATTTGAATATTGGAGCTCTTCTTATCACAATGTTCAGTTATTACTCAGACTATGCTTATGAACCTGCCAAACTTTGCTTTGCTCAGGTTTCATGAACTCTTGATTCAGAATGCCTCTCTGTGTGTGCCCAGAATGCACAAAGGCATTTTCCCAGGACCAGGTCCTTGTCTGCTGAGGAGGGTTTTGTGGAACATGTCCATTCAGCCTGGTGGCTGCTATATTGAGTTGTTAGTGGGCAAAGCAGTGGAAACAGAATAGTCTTTGGGGGTCTTTTGAATGAATGCACAAGTGCTGTAAAGGAAACATGTTTTTCTTGTGTATTCTGGATAGTCCATAGCTAAACCCCATGGGATTTCTCTCTCATTTAGTGAACATTGAAGCAGCGAATGGTGAGTTTGAATAGATTGCCTTCAGGAAAAGTCAGCCTAATTACTGTTCTAGATTTAAATTTGAGGGATGTCTGGATAAGCACCTGAACTTTGCAGTACTCATTTGAACTGTTTGAAGGGAGCTTGCTGGTAGCTGGAAGTCCCTGGCTTATTTTTTCCTTTACCTGTGAGACTGAGATTTTCCCCTCACAATTGGCTTTGCTTTCCATTGGCTGTTGGCAGTAGCAACTTGCTCCCTGGCTAACCCAAATGTGCTCAAATGCAGGTGGGAAAGGCCATTTTAGGCAAATGTGAAATCAAAGGTCGAGCTGACATCATTGTGTAAGCTGGAGAAACATGACAAGCACAAATTATACCAGCTTGGCCTAATTAAAGCCTCTAGGCAGACATGGTTAGCAGCTTCCAGCCTTCCCAGTTTATACTGGTCATATTTCCACTTTGTTTTTTGCAAACAAATTAAAATGGACACTGCAGCATCCTGAAATCACCCTTTGGCTTACTTCTGAGACTTGACTGAAGCCAAAGATATGCAGGTGGTTCTGACAGCTGCACTCAGCAATAGATCCTAGCCTTGTGCCCACAGAAAGTAGGTTAATCCACTGCTTCTGGCATCCTGGGTTAGAAGGAACTCTTTGAAAACACAATTGTGCACTGAAATGCTCTGTTTCCCTTCCCACTGTTAAAATAAGTTTAGTGAGATTTTCTTCTCCTTTGTTAGCAATTATTAATGCTAATAGTTTTATTTTTGCAAGGCACTGTATTTCAGAACCTGAGTTTGCTGGAACAATTGAGTGATGCTTATTTTTTTGGCAGGTGGAATCAAAGTACTCTTGCAAATATTTGTAGTTGTTATGTCTATGTGAGAACTTTTGTAATTTAATTCTATTAAGAAAAATACAATCACTTCAATAAAATCAGTCTTTTGGGCAAGTTAGGTTTTCACTCTGAGCTCTGAGCTGGGTAAGTTTGTTTCCACTCAATGTAAATGTGGTTTCAGATTAGAACGCATGAATAACAAAAAGGCAAAATAACAGGCACGTTAATGGGCACTGATTAAACTCAGTGAGAGACACATGCATTATTCCTACATTATTAACTTTCTGACACAGTTTAAATTGCCATAAATTAAATTTGCATGAATGGTTTAGACCCCCTGTAGAATAAAATGCTTGGTTGTGATAATAGAGTAGAAGGAAACTTAAGTCAAAGGTGAAATCCTAACTGATTGAGAGCTGATGAAATTTCTTATCTGTGTTGACAGTGCAAATTCCTTGTGTACTCTGGGTCACCCTAATGGGACCAAGCATCTTTACAGTAATTAAATCACTCTCCAACACCTCTTTCTGAAATTGAGGCTCTAGGCTGTTTGGGGTATGCTTTTCTTGCTGTGTGTATCAGCCCCAGGGAGGTGGGAGAACCCAAACACTTAAAGGAGAACAAGGGGAGTGAAGACAGAATTTTACATAGATTTTTTTTTCCTTTAGTACATACATGCACATATTTCTGGTTTCTATGAGCTAGACTTTATCTGAAAATCAGAGCTGAGTATTATGGTGAAATTTTAGCTAATAAAATGTGCAAGTGTTTTTTGCAAGTGCAGGCAAAATTCAATAGCTGTATACAGTCTTAGGAGATGGGGGACTTGGGCAACTGTTATTTAATGCAAAACAAGGTTGAAGATGTGTTGGTTTGGAGGTTTTTTTGGGATGGATTAGCTCAATGAAGAGTTCATAATGGGTTTATTGGAATTTGTTAACTCTTGTATAGCATAAGCAGAGATATTGTTTCTTAATACAAATAGTTATTAAGTACTTTTAGAATCTGTTATACACATGGAAAGCAGGTGAGCTCATTCATGGAAACAAAGCAAACTGAAAGCTATACAGAAGCAAATAATTTTTAAAAGGTGTATTCTGCATTGAGAACTTACCTGGTGTTGAGGCTTGAGTGTTGGTCACTGTGCCTCTGTGTAGTCTTCTCTCCAGAAAACAATGGCTCCCTTTTTGTTTCATGTCCCTTTGCCAAGAAAAAGGAAGCTGATTTCCAATGAAGATTTTGTTTCTTATTCATCCAGCTGATTACTCCATCAAGATGAATGTGTTGAAGTAGTTGGAGATGCTGAACCTGTGGCACTGCTGGCTGATTTTATTTGCAGGTCCTCATTAAGCTTTTTTCTTCATGTGTTTTTTTTTTGCCAGCCTTGCCTCTTGAATCTCTAAGAACATATTGTGCATTCTTGCAGCAAACCATTACCCTCTGTGGGCTTTTATACTTCTCTCTTTTATTCCCTTCTTTACTTGATGTCAGTCATTTCATGATGTGCTGTGTATGAAGATTGTTTAACTTTAAAGTAATTTGATACCTTTTTTTATTCCACTTGATTAAGATAAACTTGCTCTGGTTTTATTCCACATTACAAAAAAGATCACTGAGGAAACTTGAAGAAATTATATAAATCTTTAAAATTTACATACTCTTTTTTAAAATATTGTTATTGATTATTGCATAATGAATTTTACTTAGTAGCAATACCTCACTAGTGGCAACATTTTATAATTGATAAAGGAAAAGATAGTATGATTATGTTCTGGAGGCAAAGAAAACCTTTTTGGTTGGATAAATGCTTTTCATGAGGCAAGAGGGACAATGACTGTTAGTGTGGGCAGCAAGAAGTGAAAGCTGAGACTGAATTGTTCCTGTGTCTATTGCAACACATACTTGTTTGGCTTTCTCACACATTTAGCTTTATGACTCACAGTTAATGTCTTTTTAGGGGGAAGGTGTGGAGAGAACAGCCATCTGGAAAGGCCACTGAAAGAACACTTAAGGTTTGTCTGTTCACTTGCAAGTGGGTTAAAAAAGCCACGTGAAACTTAAGCTTGTTTTGAAACACTGTGCTGAGCTGGACATGTTCATGACCCTCTTTCAGATCAGAAAATGATAATGTGACAGCACGTCAGAAAAAGTTGATCATGGTTTTGAAAGTGAAGTTCTGTGTCTGGGAGACTTTGACTTGGTGTTTCCAGTGCAAGGCACATTACAGAGAGCAGAGTGTTGAGTCAGGCTTGGTGCAAATGTCACAGCTCTCACTTGTGCTGCTGCTTCTGGCAGAGCTGCGAGGGCCCCTCTTGCTTAAAAGCTCTTGTTGCACTCTGCAGGGACATCAGATTGCCTCAGTGACACCCCTTATTAATGTTGAATCTTAGTGACTTGAGAGACTATGAATAAAAATGATCAAAATAGGCTAATTAGCTCACAGTGTTAAGACAAATTTCTGTTCAGTATGAGTCTGATGGTAGTGATGTTTTTGAGCAAAGGCATTAGTTGAAGCACTTCCAGGAAAATTATTGCTGAAATTATTTACAGGGATCACCATCTTTTTTGATGTTTGGGTGTGGTTGATACAGCAAGGCTGGGATCACAAAACAGATTCCTGTCTGTGGAAAGAACTTCTGCCAGGACAGACTCCATGTCAGATGTATAATTGATAGTTCAGTTCCTATGCAAGTGATGTATGGCTTTGCATTTTTACTGCTTTGGCCAAAAATATCGATTTACAGCAGTTAGTAAATGTTATTAAATGTTATTTAAGCCTACCTGTTCCTCTGGCCTTGCAGAATGCCTGAGTCATATTCAATGAATTTGGAGTTGAGCCATCAATAGCAGGATGCTGCCTATTACTTTGTGGTGTTATTGCACAGGTTAATTGCATATTGTCTTGAAAACCATACATCTATTATTGCTTAAAAATACATGCTTTGAATAATAAGGGGCTGGGAGAGCTCCATTCTTTTAGCATGTTTGGGTTTTTTTTTCCCACTGATTGCGATCTCCAAGAACTGGAAGTGAAGGAACATAGCCAAGATTTTTTTTTTTTTTTTTTTTTTTTTTTTTTTTTTTTTTTTTTTTTTGGGAGCTTTTTTCTCTAGACATGTAAAGTATCAGGCTGAGATGCAGGAGGTGTGGGTGGAACAGAAACTCTTCAGGCTTTTCCCTTCTGTGCCATGGCAGAAGCAGATGGGTGGATGAGGTAATTTACCTATCTGGACTCAGTCACAGCCACCTCCCTGCTCTGGGCTCCAAAAACCAACTTGCTGCTATGACAACAAGATAATGATTTGGTCATTTCAAGGAAAGGATGTGTATAGAGTATTTATAAAATCTCTAAAGTAGCTAGAAATACTTAGAATATACATTGTCACTTAAATTATACGAATGGTAATGTAGACATTGTAATCAATGTAAACTGTAATTACATAACCAGTGCTGCTTTCCAATATGTGGAGAGAGTATTCTAAATAATGTAAGGAATTAACAATTTATGACAAGCAGCCACTGTGAGCTTCAAAGAAGTCATTAAACACAACCCCTCAGATTTTTAAAATTTTTAAGTTTCAGTATTCAAATCAAATAGCTTCAGATGTATATACATGAGTTGTGTAGTTCTTCTGCTTTTTGCAACTCAATCAACAACTGAAATATAAGTGAAACAGACTATTTTTGCTATTTAAAAGCCTCACATTTTATTCAGATCAGTCTTTTCGACATTTGACATCTTGTGATATAGTAACTCTTAGAAGAACATATTTAATGAGGTTAATATCTTTATTTTTGTCTTGACATCTGTCTTAAGCTTTTTTTTTTTTTTTATATCTAGACTATAGTATGGCTTTGTTTGTAAGAAGTGTACCCAGTGTCTATGTCCTACTAGCTGAATTTTGGAATAATGAAAAATGGATCCATGTATGTGGCATAAATTAGTATGTTCCTGTCAGTTCAGACACAGTTAATGTCAGTGTCTAGTCTTGGGGGGAACTGTTCTCATGCTCTTTTTTCCATGTGATGTTCCTTGTATAACCAACCCCAGCTCTTATGTGGTGATGAGAGATCCCAATCTTAGGAAGGGGAGCTTTCCCTGTAAAATGCAATGTTACATGTGCCAGAGATTTTGTGATGCAAGTGTATTTTAGCATTTATTTTACAGCAGGTGTTCAAGACTTGTGTGAAGTGATTTACTGCTATGGAGCCATTTGAGTAGAAACTCAAGAAAAAAATATGTTTGTGGGGGTTTTTGTTGGTTTTGTTTGTTTTAAAACTGATTCTGCCTTGTGCCTGCTCTGTGACAGGCACGGAGAAGAAGAGATGTAAACTGGTATGGCTGAGTAACAGCTCTGCTGACACTTCTGTTCTGAGAGGAAATTGTATTTTCTTCTAGTTTTTCATTCCACATTCCTGAAATCTGTCTTTGCCATAAAAGACTGTTGAAGAACAATACAGAAAATTGAAGCTTCTGCTTCCTTAACTGTTTTAATGTAAATTTAAGAATTATTAGCAAAGATTTAATACATCAGCATGAAGATTTTAATTTGAATGCCTTCTCTTTCAGTAATGTCCTGCAGAAAATACTGATGTAGAGGACAGGAATACTGTGTAAGGACAGCTCCTCTTTGGGCTTGATCCATTGGTGTTGCATTAGAAGAGCAGATGAGCAATGGAGGGTATTTTTACATGCCATTCTATGTTTGTATCTTTTTGGAGTGTATCTTTCTTTTCCTCCCTGCTTTCACTCAGACAAGTCTTTGTGTGTGCAGTGCACCTCCATGATGCACAATGTTCTTTCTCCAAGACCAGAAGATGTTCCAAGAAGAAGGAAGCAGCTGCCCTGGCTGCCTTCTCCCTCAGGCTGTGCTCACAGTCCAGCACACTGAGGAGCTTTGCAGTTCAAAATTCAGTTTGCAAACTGAATTAGAAAAACACCTTTGATAAACTATAAAGACTCCTGTGGTCTAATCAGATAGATGAATGGTTGTTTTTTATTTTCTATAATCCTCTGTTGCTCTAGACTATTCGCTCAGGATAGGTATGGCTTTTTATATGAAAATCCCTTCCTTGCTGATGTTGCTGAAAGCTCACTTGCAATGCAGCACTGAGATGGGTTTGCCTCACTGGCAGAGGCAGGTCTCTGCACTGCTGTTCAGAATTTCCAGCCTGACCCTGTGGGTTGTAACTAATGGCACACTCACTGTATTCCCACTGGAGAAAATGTGCAATAATCGAAATGATTCTATTTTTAGGATGTGATAGGGTGCCTTAGTGCCTTGTGTTTAGACCAGCTGTTGCTTTTTTTTTTTTTTGTGACTGATTTGCTTTTTTCCCTGAAATTCTAGCAGTTTGCCAAATGAAGGAAAGCATTTGAGTAAGGGCAATATGTCTTACAAGGTACAATGAGAAATCTGCTTCTGTAGCAGAATGCTTGAAAGGGATAAATGTGAGGGATTAATCGGAGAGAAAAAGTCCCAAGAGTATGTGAAATGCTGTGGTTTATCTTAGAAAAAAAAACCTGCTTGATATAAGAAGGCTTGACAAAATGGTGTGTATTTACCCACTAGAGTTGAAAAGTTGTTGGTTTGCTTGTATCTAGAATGTATTAGTCTGTGTAAATTTTGAGTTTTGAGAGAAAAGTCAGCTTTTTAAAAGAAGACCTGAATGCCTCTAAGAAGTGTACCAGGTTTTGGAAGCATGTATATTGTACAGGTTTCTTCCCATATTAAACCATTGCAGAATGAAGATATTTTTTGTTTTAGTTCTTGTTTCATACTTGCAGTTATTGGCAGCTACAGATGCACTAAAGTATTACATGCAAGAGCCAGAAGAAATGACACAGCAGAACTTGGAAGTTAGAGGTAGGATTTAAGTGAAATATAAGTGGCTTTTATGCCTCTGAGTGGAGAATGTACTTTGTAACTGCTTAGAGGGATTTTCTCTTTTGATCATTTCAGCAAAGATGTACAGTCTGTGTAAAGCCACTAATCAGAGTTACCTTGAGGGAATCTAGGATGAACCTGCTTGGTTTTAATTAGAATTATTTAATAGGCAATTACCTCTGCTGTCTGCATGCAGAACCAAAAGAGGGAGTGGTGTTTCAGGGTTTCTCCTGAGGAAGGAACAAGTTCACATCATGGTACTGTGACTCAGCTCCCTGCTACATTGCCATGAGAAGGAGTAAGAAAATTTTGTTGTATTTGTTGAGATACAGTGAAAATGTAACAAATGTGAACAGTAAGAGAGTGTTACCTTCTAAATATGTGCTATGAGCTCGATTTTTTTTTGGTAGGTTTTGAAAGCTTCTGATAAAAACAGCATTTGCAAGATCAAGAGAAATAAAGGCTTAATGTGTAAAAACTTTACATTTCTTCTATTTGGAAAACCATCTTGATGGCAAACTGCAGAGTTAAATTATGCAAATGTCCTGTCAGCTTGATCATCTTTTAGGCAATCCCTGCTACATTTTCCCAAAGGCTGGCAGCACATCTTTGAGAGCTCTTCATTTTTTCTAGATGACTGCTTAAGTGATTTTAGAACCAACTCTGGTCTCTGTTTCTGGCTGGCTATCTGCTCTCTTGGACTCAAAGAATAAAGCTGGGCTTGTGTGCCTCAGGTTTATTATCAGACTTGTCCTTAAGTTAAAAGAAAATCCACCACCTTCCCTTCTTCATACTTGAGAAACTGCTAAAGCTGTGCAAGAGCTGTCTGAGTGTTTGGACAGAAAAATCAGACAGATGGTTTCTGTTATCAAATTATTTGCCTTTGTGGAAATTGAATACTTTGTTTTAGGAATACAAATGGTTTTCACTTGGCATATGAAGAAAAGAATTTTGTTAAGGACTGGTTTGATGGTGAATTGCCCAAGAATGAGCTGCCATATTTTATAAAAGACGGAGCAGTGGGGTGCTGTGCTGGGTCTTGCTGCAAGCACTGACCCTCCAGATGGGCTTTAGGCACCAGGCATGGATCCTTTTTGGGACTCAGTGTGCTCTGGTCAGGCTGCACAGAGTCAGTTCAGCTGGAGCCCTCTCTGAGCCTGGCCTAAGCGGCTCAGATCAGTAATTCACCTTGCCTTGGCAATATGAACATATTCCAGTATCAAATGGTTCAGATCAGTAGCTCACCTTGAATTTGCAATATGAACTTGTTCAGTATCAATTTTCCCTTCTCACTTGCTGAAGTCTCTGGGAATTTCACTGTTTCCAGTTGCTTATGTGGATAGTTCAAGACTTTAGAGCCAAAAATTTGTAGAAAAGCTGAAACACTAGACAGCATTGCCCACATTGAAGCAAAGATTAAATTCAGCCTTGGTATTGGAGTGTAACTTGAAATTGAAGTTACTTTATGTAGGGAAAGAATTATCTTTTGGTCTCTCAGATATCTCACTGAGGAAAATACAAGACAAAATACTAAGTGAAAAAAGAGGTTTTGAGAGAGAAAGAGGATTGTATCATCTCATCTTCTCAGGCTAGGGCTTGCAATGAGGTGGAAAAGGCAGTCTTGTCTTTGATGGGCTTTTGTAGAAATACACAGAAATGCAGTTACTGCCATTAATATGCAAAGTACTGAAGTTATGTTGGGTGCAAGAATGTGCCTGCAGGCCTGCATTAAGGGCTTTAGGAGGCTTTATTGTTTGACACAAAATTGTGATGCTGAAGTTTTAGAAAAGTGGAAAAAAATGTCAGGAAATAAAAAATGTTTTTCCCCTGCTGGGATATTTAAGATTAATTATTTAATAACACTGTAAAAATTTCACACTTGCTTCAAGGTACTCTAATTGGATTTACTTTAATGTACTCTCCTATCTTACTAGTAGAAATATTGAAGATTTTTTGACAGTTTAACTAAAATAAAAATAATAATGGAATCCTCTCAGTGGTATGCAGTTTTACAGTACACATGTAACCAAAATGAACAACCAACTAATTGCAAGTTGTGAGAGATATAGCTGCAAAATGGTAGTTCACTATTTACTTTTTTACTCCAGGTTTTTTTGGCCATTGTTTTTCATGGGAGGTATTTCTATAACCTCATTTTGCTTGTAGCTTGGACTTAGTTTCACTTCCAGACTGAATTTGCTTAGACCCAGTTCTTCTGGTAATCTTGCCATATTCTGTATGCCACCATGGTCTTAAATAGTTTTTACTACTAGGTTTGTTTGTTTGGGGTTTTTTTGGGTTTTTTGTTCACCACTTTGAAGAATTGTGTTTTCCATCACTTAGAGTTTCAGAGAGTGCAATAAGAAATGAGTAGTAATATTTTAGACTTTAGTTGGTACCTAGAAGACATAGGAGGGTCTTTCTCTTATTTTAGTACCTGCTAAGAGATAAGACATCTGGTAAATAGCAGCTTACAGCTTCATTGGGACAGGTGATGCTTTTTAAAGATGCTTCATTAGCATTAATGATTTTTTATAAACTGCTTTACAGAAAAATGAGTAAATAATTTTCATTTTATTAGCATTGAGAGAACTGGTGAGTGTTAAGTACAGGCTGTTATTCCTTTGTTCAGAAAATGCTTAGGTACAGCTTGGAAAGGTTTTTTGGTTTTCTCTTGTCTCATGTTTATGAAGTATATTTGAGAAGGAAACTGCACAATTTCAGCACACTGCAAGTTTCTAAGAGCTGGGATCTTATTCAACAACACTTTTTACTGACTTGAAAGTACTATAAAATAATGATAGGCTATTCTGTGCCATTATTTGTGTTGCCATCAGCTGTATTTCCTGAGGATTCAGTGAAAAGGCATTTAAAACCTCGTAGTGCTGTTGTACATGTCCTATATAAAGTGCAAAGTGATGAAGATAATTCTTAAAACTTTGTACTTTAATGCTGATCACAGAAAAGAAAGCTGGCTTTTGTCATGTTTTTCTTCAGGTTACTGATTTTTAGTAAGAGCCTTACCTTAAAGCATTGTCACCTTTAAAGCTCAACATGTTAGTCTCCATGCTTCTCTTATTGGCCATAATTAATTTTTAGACTAAAATCAAACCTCTTTTTTTATTTTGCAAGTCAGCCCTTTTATTAATGCTTAGGCTGAGTCTCTGTTGCACAAGTAAAGTTATCTTTCCTCAGGCAATCCCTGCTGTGTGTCTGCAAGAAAACATTGCTGCTTTGAAGTCCTGAAAACTGTGTATCCAGCTTTTTTGTCCTTATCCCTCTTTTCAAGCATTTTGCATAGTTCTTTCTCCTAGTTGAAGATAATTAATTATGCAAGTTAAACCCTACAAAGTGAGAAGGAGAACATGCTTGAAATGAGGGGGGGCTGAAGTTTGTGTTCTGCAAATAAAATAAGAACTAATCAGCAAAATGGGTTGTTTGTTTTCAGTTTTGTGTCCACCCATGTGGCATCCCCCTGCCCCTGATGAGTCAAACTGGAGGAGCTTTCACTGATACTGGGCTGATGGAGACCTTGGCCATGTTCTCTGGAGAGATGTCCCAGGAGCTCAGTGAAAGTGAAATAACCTGCCCTTGGCAGTGGTTTCAGACAGGAATCAGTGAGGAACGTCTTCAGGAAGAGAACTTCTGTTTTCAGAAGAGGTTGATAATGAAGAGTAACTTCAGGGAATTCATGGCATGAAGGGAGCACATGCTTGGTCCAGGGGGTTCTTGTATCAGTGAAATTATTATTCCAAATCACTCTTCTCTTGTTCTGTTAGCTCTCCCAATAGTTAAATACATTAAGAATCTGAAGTAGGACTTGGCACATGGACTCGTAAAAGATAAAAGGGAAGGAGAAATACAGTATTTGATTTTTTCAGAAGTAAGGGACTTTACTTCTGGCTTTCCCTTTTCTAGGACACTCTCACTCAATAGCTGCTTGGGCTCTTATCTGCTCCAATGCGTTTTCTTTTTATTCATTGCCCAGCTGAATTGAGGCATAAGCACAGAGGCTGATCTCTGAAAGGCTGCAAGTTCAAAGGCTTGCAATGCCAGGGTGGAGGGTTGTAACTTTTCTGACTGCCTTTGTAGACACCTGGCATAAGCTTTGAATTCTATTTTTATTTAACTCCCTGCTTTTTTCTGTTTCAGAAATTACATGATTGGCCTCACTAAAAGTATCCAAGATACCTTAGGTGCAAAAAGAGAGCAAAGTGAAAATTGTGTAACTTGTTATCAAAATCTAAGCCTGTGTCATAAGTACAACTAGAGTAGAGAAAACAAAGAAGACAATTTAAGTCTACTTGATTCCAAGGAGGGAGATAGGAACTCTAGAAAATAAAATATGAAATTATTATATTAAATAAGAAAGCGCCCTTAGGAGCACTGAAACACAAATGACAATGTTCCTTCTGATGATTTCATATCAGCCTGTCCTTTAAAGAAAGCTAACAAGTCATTTTGCTCCATCATGCAATCTGTGTGTTACATCAGAGGAGAATTGGGAAAAAACAACCAAGGAGCTGGAGCTGACCTGCTGGTAGCCTTGGTTTTATCATCTACAGGGAACATAGAATTACTGACACATTTTTGTCACAATAATTAACGAATTCAATTGTTTCATTTCCATCCCTTCAACTGCTTTCCCCACTTCTGTAATTGGGTCTATTAGGAGAATTCACTGAAGGCTTGCTTAAGGTGTGTAGGAATTCTGGGTGCCATAGAGGTATGTGATGTTTTCAACCAAAACATTTCTGACAGCAAATGTAGTTGTTGTTTGATGTTTCTTAAATCACTTAGTTTTTGTTGAAATTTCCTCTAAAAGAAATAAAACAAAGGGAATCTGAAGTTCAGACATTTCTTTTTTAAAAAAGTGAGTTCTTAATTGTTTTATTTCAGAAATCTCAATTTTACTTTGTGGTGAATAAACAGCAAGTTCAAACAATGTTTGAAACAAAATGCCTTCATTATCTCAGTTTTTCCATATGCACAGGACTAGTTATTCAGAATGTCAGCACAGTTCAAATAACCCCCTAAACAGCAAAATTGTTCTCCCACAGCTATTTCTTAGGAATATTTGCATCCAAAAGTCTCTCTAAAAATAATTGTTTCTGCAGCTTATAATCAGGTAACATGAAAAAAGGCCTCCATTATCCATTGCAAAGATAATACCTGAATTAGTGTCTCCAAATTGGTAGAACTGTAATGCACCAATTATAATATTGAGGGTGTCATTTGACCTGATCCTTCTCTGTTTTTGTCTTTCTAGTTCTGCTTTGTCCTGTCCTGGACTTTCACCTGATACATACAAAAAACTTGCTGAGGTTCTGAAATTAACACAAAAGTCCATCTCTCTCATCTGCCCTGATGTTTTTCCAGGCTTTGATAATGACTTCTTCAGAACTTTGAATGCCTCCATTTTTATATTTTTTGTGTTTGTTCCCCCTCACTCACAGGTAAATGCTGAAGTCCTTCTGGCTTCATGACAATGACATTTTGGCATCCTTTTGTTTTAGCTGAGATCAGAGGATGGTAAATAGGACAGGAGATAAATGGGAGATTGGGAATCAGGAGTTGCAGCACAGAAAGGACCTTCAGTGCTGGGGGAGCACTTGGCTCACTGCTTCCCTGGATTTTAGCTGTTCTCTCTTTGCTGGCACTGCCCTTGGAACACTCTGAGCCCGCTGCTCGTGTCCAGCTCCTTCCTGCTGTGCTCCTGTTCCTGTTCCAGGTCTGCTCTGACATAAATGCAGCCCCAGTGTCTGCAGGGCAGGGTTGTTGTGAGCAGGGGCTGGAAAAATCAAGAGGTTCTCCTTCTCACACAGGGTTTGGGACTGGTGCTGGTGCTAGTGCCACTGTGAGAACACTGCTGAATAACTTGGGAGCAATACCTGCCGGTAAAACAGGGCCATTCTTGATTTTCAGTTTCTATTTTCCAGCAATATCTGAGTGTTTCTTGGCAAGAACCTAACTACTGGGATGTTTGGGTTTTGGTTAGAAACAGAAAATCTGCTAGGCTTTTTTTAAAGGTTTAAAACCTGAGTGAATGTAACTCCTTTGCAGCACAGCCTAATCTACTGTTTGTTGAGTAGAAGTACTCAGAGAGAAATAGCATAATTTTAGAGTTATTTTCACTTAGATAGATCTAAAAGTAACTCCTAATAGGAAGAAACAAGCAAGAGAAACTGACTTTAACTGCCTCACCATATAAAAAGTGTCATGTAAATGATCTTGAGAGAAGATGATGATGATTATAAAACATCTAAGCTTACTTTGAGCTTTGACTGAAATTTTGAGCAGTTGGTTGTTGCTCTGTTCAGTGAATAATTTCTCGAGGGTTTTGTCATGTTCTGCCACTCAAAGATAAAAACTTTTAGCGTATTTGGATAGGTAAAGTCATGTTTTCTTTAAAAGAAATCTCATGTTCAACAACTTTGCTTTGCTATGAGTGCCTGCTCTTCAGATGGGCTTTTGAAGTGGCACATTTCGTGACCTGAGACTAATTAAACCAAGATCCTCTGCAGTAAAGTACACACTTGAGACAGGCAAGTTCAGCTGAAGTAACCATGCAAAGGACAAGAATCAAATACTAAAGCCTATTTCTTCACTCAATACAGCAATAAAGGTACATATGTATGGTGTGACTTTGTCTCTTTCAGTCTTTACTCACAGATGGAGAATCTGTTCTGAAATAGGATTTCAGGAACATCCCTTTCAGGTTCTTTGTTTACAGTATGTTCTTCCATGCCTTTTAGAAACAGCTGGAAATAATAATAAAGTTGATAAAGTTTAATATTTAGATTCATTTTCTCTGCTTTCTGTGTGAGTTTAGATTATTTCCTGTATCTTGCAAGAATGCTTCTAAGGTTGCTCTTTAATGGTGCCTTCCCTCTGTCCAGCTAAAGAGTTCTCACTGCCAAAATTAAATGTTTATTAAGCTAGAGAAACCAGAAAAACAACTTTAATCTGAATTGCAGGGAAACCCAGTTACAAATCTTGCTGTTAAAAAAAACAAACATATTTTTAGATTCAGGTATATCTGTACCTGTAATATATCTGACTTCCATTAGAGGTGTGAGTCATATTTTCACTTTAAAGACACAATTTTATGCCCTTGGCAAGGAAGGAGGAGTAAGCAGGAGAAATGCTCATATGCAGCATCTTCTCTCTGGAGAGTTGAGAGAACTTTGCAGAATGTGTTCAGGAATCTCACCAGGTTTAACTGTAAGGGGGGAAGGGAGGAGGGGGAAAATAATTATCTGACTAAATCTTTCCCCCAAGATGGAAGATCATAAAAAGAATGGTAGTCTTGACACCAGCTTTTTTTCTCTTCTTCAGAATATTCAGAAAATATTCTGTTTTCTTTCAGTGCTAGAGAGTTTGGGATCTGAGGGGACATAACAGTGAAAAAAACTTATAAGACAGACAAAATAAGCCAGTAATGTTGCCTTCATGACTTGATGGGGGTTTTTTAGACTGTCACACATTGTGAATTTTCTTTGGAGACTCATGTATACTAAATAAACTTATTTCTACAATGATCAAAGGCTTCCAAGGTGAAAAAGAGGATTTGTGAGTCCCTTAGGTCATCTTTTACCCACTGCCTTAGTTGAGAAGGGAGCTGAAAAAAATGAACCTGTTTATACTGATTAAAAGACAATATCTGTAAATGCTACAGTGTCCCTACAAATGAACCCACTGTGGTATCTATAGGAGAGATTTTCTTGTATTTCTGCTTTTCAACCCTTTTCCAGGCAACATGGTGACAATCACTGAACGACTCTGGTTTTCTCAAATGTGTGATGCCTCTGTCTTGGATATAGCTGGCCAGATCTGAAACTTAAAGCCTGTGTCTTCCCCTGAGTGTCGTTTCCAAATCAAAGGAACAGCATGGTGTGAGGTGTGAGGGATGGTTCCCATTTCTGATATTTAATGTGCTTTACACACGTGGGAACCCAGCTCAGTGGGTGAAAGGAAAAGATTCTGCTCCTGAGCCAGATAAGGTAAATTAAGTCTGGTCTCATGGTCTGCTTTTTAACTCAACTCAGTTCTGGGGACAGAGGTTGATGATCACTTTATTTGAAAAAGGCATGTCCCAGTGAATGGGTGATTTTGCTGTGACCTTACAGTGATTTCAGTGGATATAGAACATACTGTAGCAGAACATGAGCTGTGTCAGGGCAAGATCTACAAGACACTGATTTATGGAGTTTGGTTTGAGAGTTACTGAGGGATCCAGAAACCAGTGTAATCTGTCAAATCAATCTGCACATGATTCTCTAATTCTATATGAGCCATATTTGGCTGGAATTTAGTCTGCTTGTCTCGAAGTAGGACACACATTTTGAGAAAAGGAACTGCAAACAACATCTGAAAACTGTTGGCACAATATGCCTGAGTCTTTATGCAGGAAAATGTATTTAATAGCATGCAACTGGAGAGGAGAATATGTAATAACTGATTTCATACCACTGGGTGTGCAGGGAACTTGGCTAGCAAATGCAGGGTGGGGATGTCTAAAATCAATGTCAGCCTTCAATATTGTGACTTCACCAATCATAGTGCAGTCTTACATATTTACTAACTTAGAGCTTAAAACCAACAATTAGGATTCCCCACTCATTTGTGGTGCATTTTAAACTGTTCATTATATTTGTTATTTAGTCCAGATTTCTGTGTCTGGTAAAAATGTGTTTGCATTATGAGCCTATAATTTTAGGTAAGGTATTGTGCCTGTGGCATAGCTGGGCCCTGAACCAGAAATGTCTTTCTCTTGAACCACAAAGCTGCTGTTCTAGCTCATTGTGTTTACCTGGGGGGGAAAATTCCCACATCCTGTGTTTTATGGGTTGCTTTCAGTAGAAGCTATTTTTCTAGTTTTAAATACATTTTTGCTCCCAGTAGGATTTTTTAATATTCTTTTTGAAGCTTGAATACATTTTCCTCTCTTTTAATTTTTCCCTTCTCCATTTGACAGCTCTAGCTTTTTGTGCATTTTTCTTTTTCTACAGTTGAAATAATTGTGAAGCACTTTTAAAATTTTGGGTAATATTTTGTTTTGATTTTGTATGCCTCATCAGTGAGCTGTGAATACAGAACCTGTTACCCCACCACCTCAGAAACAGCAGTGTCCTTTGGGCCCTACATTACAAAATTTAAGAGCTGGAGGCTTTTCTTTTACTTTCAGATAGAACTTTGCTGATTACTGAGACTGTGAAGATGCCTTCTTTTTTTCCCTCCTCCTTCACACTTGATCAATGGCAGGCATGGAGAACTCCCAATATCTTCCTTGCCCATCTGAGCTCTCTGTGCTTTCAAACTAAGAGGTTCTAAGTTAGATTTGGTCTGATAAAGATCTCGGAGAAGTTGAGCATGAGGCACTAGAGAGGAATGAGAAATCACCACTGTCTGGGAACAGCAGAAAACTCCATCTAGTTCCTGTGGCCTCTGAGAGGATAAAACCTCAATCCTGCAGTGAAGCAGAGCAATAATCTGTGGTGCTTTCTTGGCTTCACCGTCAGAGAGCCCCTCTGGCTGGGACCTTATCTCGTTTTTTATCTTCTTTTCTTGCTAGGATTGGGATGAAATGTGCAGGAGATGGTGTCTTGTGTTTGGTCTCAAGTGTTTATAATTCTTATCTATATTAAAGTCTCACAAGCTCTGAGTTCTGCAGCATTCAACTAACAAGCTACAAAATTGCTATCTATTTCTCTCTACAAGGTCTTTTGAGGCTAAACTGTCCAATTAAGAAATTACACCTAAATGATTTTTACTTTTAACCCAATAACCAACCACTCAAAATCTGCAATGTGGAATTTTCTATCCAATCACACAACACCACCCAAACCTGTGGTGGAAGAACAACCAGCCATTGCCCTATAATCTCCATCTTCCTTTATATAAATTACTATATTCTAAAACCTTAAACCCTAAGTTTTCCACACTCTGATTTTACACACTTCTATTCAAACTACACACCAGTAATCCCCAGTGCTATCAGTCAATTTTGGAAGCCTTCTCCCCAGCCTCAAGTCAAATGTAGTATTTCCTTGAGGGTCTATGCCTTTCAGCACAGAAAGTTTAAAATTCTCAGCATCCGGGGCTCCAACAGGACCTGGCTGCTGCTTTCCCATCTCCACAGGGCTGCTGGGCTGAAGGAAGCACAAGCTATTGTAGCCACTACTACTTTTGTACACTTGGTGCAACACATGAACCCTTATATAATGTATATGTAGCATGCCTTAATAAAACATTGAATATAACAAACAGTAGCAATGAAAATTACATGCTCTTATAAACATTTTTATTTTAAACAACACTTTGTGCTGTGATGCAGCAGAGGAATGTATAACATAATCAGGTCCTTAATAGGAGAAAGTAATTTCTTAGAACGATCCTAGAGCCCTTTGTTAATGTCAAGGATAATTTGGGCTGACTGATTTGATTGCTGCTCTTTTCCAGCAAGAGGTCTCGATAAATGAAACTGCTTGCCTGGATAATTTAGGCTTATATGATTGCCAGAAAGCTAATGATGCAAACACAGCTGAAATAAAATTTCTGCTTTATACTGGAGGTTAAAAAAAAATAAAAGAGGGGGGACAAATCCACTAAAACACCTGCTATATGGATGTCAAAACAGGGAAGAGCCATTTGCCAGTCTCAAGATGGAAAGTGGCTTGTGTGTATTATGAGACATGTTTCAGACAATTGGCCTTTATGGGTCACTAGGACACTGTTTTATGTTGTTGCACACAAGTGATCTATTCCCTTCTGCTTTCTGCCCTTGTCAAAACAGGCTGGTAAAATTTAATGGTTTTAAGGTAGGAAATTTTCTTTAAAGAAGAAGAGGAAAGTGAAGCTCTGCAGATATTTACAATGAACTTAGTATTCTGCAGTGATTTTTGTAGATTGAAGTTACAGCTTCTTCATTTAGAAAATTTATGTCTGAATTGCAGTACATTGGCTCAGACCATTTCTTTCTGGCGTGAGTACTTTGGAGAAAGAGTGGTTCTGGTGCACATATTGATTCCTTATGCCACATATAGTTCTGTCCAGGAGTTAGAGCTGAGTCTATTCCTCAGCTGCACTACTTAATGAGGAAATATTACAGGCCTTGAGGGGTGGGGGAAATGAAACCTGAAAGTGTTATTATATTTGGCTCTTAAAATGCTTCAGAGGCCAATTCATCATTCAGTTCTAGGTCAGCCCGTTCCTTGTTACTTGTCCTTTTTTTGATTTCTTGTTGGTTTTGTGCTTTTTCGTGACTCCATCAGGACCTACCAACCATAGGCAAATGTTTGCTAAGTTTGCAAATTACTGAGGTTCAAAGCAGAATCATTTGTAACAAATTGTCTTTGCACTGATTGTTTTAAAGCTGTCTGTGATGAGTTTTCTTCGCCTCATTTGCTTTGATTGAAGACTTCCAAATTTTGGGAAAAACTGCACCTCATAATGAGCAGAAATCTGACATCATTAGGAGCTGAGCAAGTCAGAGGTGTATCAGTGACTGAATAGCTCAATGAGTAGTGTAGTTTTGTGTCTAATTAAGTGGATTTACAATGATGAACTTTGAAGCTGAGCAGGCCATATTATTTGTTCTCCTCGCTGTTGTTTATTTTAATCTTTCTGTAATGCTTCCCTTTACTGTCAAATACTTCTGTCATGCTTTCATTTAGTGTCAAATACTTCTGTCTTACAGATTGTAAAAGTCTAGTTTGTTTTGGTGTTTTTTGGTAGCACTGCTAAAGTAAGTTGGGCTCTGTGGAAGTTTAATTCAGTTCTTCAAGAAATTTTAGGGAATGGCTTGAAAGCCAACAGAGTAAAATGTGAATGTGTAATATATGCACACTCATGGACTAGATATTGTTTAGGTTACAAGAAGTGCTTATGTACATAATGAATATCAGATTGTTTAATTAAAACTTTAAAAAAAGTAAAATGTTTTTATAACTTACTGTTATGGCATATATGAGGGAACATGGGGTCATGATTTTCTTGCAGAGAAGGAAAATTATAACTTCTCTTATGTTCTTGATGAATGCTGGATATTTTTAGTTGTTATTGTCTTGGACTTTAAAATTGTAAAGTTTGAAATAAAAGTATAGACATGTAACTTCAGATGGGGGAGCAGTATCCTTCAGTACTGATTTTGATCTATAAATAAGTTTCTAACCACAGGCAGCTGTTCAGGTCTGAATCTGTTGATAACTCTCCACCATCAGATTTCTAATCTGATTTTTTCTACAAATTAGTCTGGATTTTCTCTACAAATTTAACACCTGCCTCTCCAGGTAGAGATGGTCAGAGTAATCCTCCCAGATTTTGTCCCCTAGCTGCAGGCTGTAATGTTCAGCTTGGCTCTTGGGTGCCTCTCCTTGTGTTCTAGAGAGGCAGGGCCATCTCCAAGCCTGGAATACCTAGAGGCAATAAGGATCCCTGAGAGGGATGTGACAGGATTTTTGACTGAGCAATTTGGGTGACAGCCCTAGTGTAATAGCAAAATTGACCCAGCTCTTTACACCACCTTTTCCTTTGAGATTCCAGGTTAAAATACAGAAACATTGCAATCTGTACTTGAGAAGGAATGAACTTGATGGGTTTGTATTCTCAGAAGCATGACTATTTTTTAATTGCACCGGCTGATTTAATGGAAATTACAGTGTTTCCTTAGAAACCTCACCTTGTTTGACATACACAATTAATCAGCAGACAGCTTTGCAGCAGCCTAATGGGGCCAAACCCTGATAGTGTTGATTAGTAATGAGAATTTGTAAAAAACTGGGCTATCTGATCAGCAGGACTGAATCAGTGTCTGTTTGGGTGTGTGTACACGTGGCAGGGAGAGGGGGAATGAGGGGAGCAAACCCAACTCCTTCCAAATACCTTGGTGACCAGGAAGTACAGAAGGCAGCCCCACAAGCCCCAGCCATGCTTTGTAAACAGTAATTTTGAATGGAAAACGTTTCCCAGCCTTTCAGTGAGGTTAGTGAATACAACGTGCCTACAATGGCATTTCAACTTTATTGAAGTTGTTTCCTCAGTCTCAAGTCTTCCACTTGTTGCAAAAACTCGGAATCTCCCAGTTTCAAGCTCCTTTTCCCAAAACAGACTGCTGGACCCTGGATCATATCTGATGATCTTCTGGGCCTGAGATTGATATCATGATTTCCTGCCTCTGAGACAATCTGGCTGATGGATCTGACATGATCTCTTTCTTTTGGCAGGGTGACAGACATTTTAAGGAAGCTTGTGGAATCTGAGAAAAATTGTAGATGATTGCTTTGAGCAGTCACAAAAATGCACATTTGTATATGTACACATACACACAAATGTATATAAATGTATGTATGTGTATATATAGAGAGGCTTTTTCCTTCCTATGAAACTTGGTTGAAACAAAAAGCTTTATATCAGTTTTCTAGCACCAGGAACAGAATTCACTTAACTGTTCACAGTTTTAGGACAGGTGGTGAAATTGAATAACTGTAAGGGAAATTCATGTAAGAGAACATAATTACCCAGACTGGATCTTGGCCAGTACATTAGAGCTAACAGTTTCATTTCTGTGGAAAATACTGTGGGATTTTTAAAGGCAATTTGGTTTTATCTTGTATTACAAATATTGCCTGTTTTTATGGATGTATGATTTGAAGCTCGTATTTGAGCCTAAGGAATATTTTTCAGTAGATTCAAGACTGGGGAATAGCATATAAAACCCATGGTAGCGGAGTAATCAAATTTTATAAATAAAACTGTTAAATTTTTATTTGATCCTCAACTGCTATAGGGTGATCTGCAGTTCTTAGGAAGTTGCTTTGTGGCTTGTTCAGTGTGGATCTGACCCTCCTGTGCTGGCAGTTGCCTTTTTGTTCTTGAAGGAAGGTGTGTGGGTAATGACTAATTCATGAGCATATTAGAGGATCTCAGCATAGGTGTGGCTGTTGAGTAACAGAGTGTGTAGAAGCAAATCAATCACCTGCTTAATAATAAATAAGAATAAAGGGGGAACCAGGCTGTCTAAATACTAAATGGTACAAAATGAAGTGCAGCCAGGTTTCCTTACAGGGATTTACCAGGAGAAGGAAATTAAAGAGAACAATAGCAATGATACCTAGATGTAGGCAAGAGCTGTATTATTTTAAAGACTCTCCTCTGCTACAGTCTGATCCTAATCTGTGTTGTTTGTCTTAGTTTAAATTAATACCAATATTGTGGTCAGTAGCTTTTTAAGAGCTGAATTTCCTCTCTTCTGCCCAGCTGTGGCAGGGGAGGGTGACTGAGTGACTTTTGTGGGTGCCTGGCATTGGGCCAGTGTCAAACCATGACAAATGTAAACATGAAAGCAAAAAATGTGGCATTCAGACCCTGTGTAGGGCACAAAATTCTTATGACTGAATGTATAGTAATTTCTTTAGCAAGCTTGCTAAACTAGTCATGCATCTAACTCTTCCCCAAACTTGAATTTTGTAGCAATTTTTATTGCTATAATCTGCTCTCCAAATAAAACCATTTAGCTTTGGCAATTCTCTAACACTGGGATGTTTAATAATACATGTAATGTTTAAAAAGTTTTGGAGCAGTTGGTATTTGCTTAGTCTCAGTTTAGAGGGTAGTATGGTAATGAACAATTGATGCTTGAAAGGTCACAAACCAAACAAGTAACTCAAGCATTTGTAGTTTATTCCCTAATTAAACATTTTGTTGAATATTTTTTCTGAATGTAGTGTTTGCTGTATGGTGTGATGGATTATTTGTCTTCCTCCACTTAATGGTATGAAAATACTCCATTTCTGCATGTTGACAGTATTTAACCTCTTATAATAATCCTATCAACAAACACACTAGAGAACGTTTTATAACTAAGTTTGAGTTCTTCTGTGAAAGTATTATTTAAACTTGTTTTTCCAGCTAAGTACAATGCCCTTGAGATGAGCTGGTGTCACCTCTTAAACAAAGCCCTGCAGCTTTTATGCACAGTTGTGCCTGGTGTATTCTAGGTCTGTGAGGCAGGAGAACATCCAGTTGTATTTATTCTCTGAAGATGATTGTGGCAAATTTAAAGTCAAGGAGAGTCCACAGGGAAGAGTGGTAATCTGCATGCAATTTTTTTTTTTTTGGTTCAAATCAGGTTGATTTTTCCTATTAAACATTTGAAAGTTGATATTCTGGGGAGGAAGGAACATTTCATGGCCTTACCCATCAGAAGTTCACAATTTATCATGGCTAAAATATATTCCATATGTCAAATGTTAACTCAAAATCAGATTTAGCAACTTTGAAATGTTGACTTTTGACTTTTGCTATTTGAACTATCCAGGCAAAATACACTCACTTTTCTCAAAATTTTTATTATGAATGAATCGTCTGTGTTGCTTTGACGTATAAATCAGAGAAATCCAGGAGTTTTTCACACAGAGCAAATTGGTGAAAAGCAGTTCTTTTCCTAGGTTTGTAGTTGGTTTTCATGTTATCATTTTGAAGAAAAAGTGATTTTTTTCTTTTGATGGCAGTTTAACTTTGTTCTATATATTGATTGATATACTCCACCATATGTTAGTGGAGTAGTGTAGGTATACACTGATTATTTCCATGTATTTTCACTATTCAGTATAACTAAATTAGAACTGATGCCAAATCTCCGTTGCAGGGTTTTCAGTCTGGTTTGACCCTTGACTGTGAGTTGTGTTGTCAGAGAAAAGGTGCACAGAATGCTTTTGGTGGCAAGGTGGAAGGAGCACTGAAACATTAATCAAAGGTTTCTCATGAGGAGGGAGCACACAGGAAGGGGAAAACAATGACCAGTGGTAACTTTTTCTAAGGCTCTCTTTCTGCTTCAAGAAGCCGATTAAAGGGAAGAGCCTAAAAGTGTTCTGGCATTAAGGAGTTTAACACTGAGGTTTTTAATTCTAAATGGAACTCACTGGGAAGCAACCAGCTCTGTTTTAGTTCTCTGACTGTGTTTTTTCCAGAAGGCTTTGTAGCCACGTGGCTACATAGATTATTGATGTATTTCCCCTCTAAGGCATCTTCTTCCTCATTAATATTCAAATGGGTCAGGTAAGCTGAGGTTTGAGGAGAATCAATGTCTTGATGCCACTCCACCAGGTGTTGACAACACACAAAAATCAGTTGGAAACAGGAGCACCCAGGAGTTTAGGGAATGCTATCCTTGTAGGAAATCAGCACTGTGTAGTTCTGTGTCCCAGATCTGGCTCTTATTTCTCTGTAAAGTAAGTTATAAATGTTAAATACAGTAACATAATGAAGTGTTAAAAGTGAAGGTCAAACAATTTTGTCCTGTAACATTTCCTACAAAGGACTGCCAGCTGTCCTGTGGTAAGGACAATTTCCTGTAAAATAGAGGAAATTAAGGTTTGAAAATATCTTTCCATCCTGCTTCAAAGCATTCTGAAGTAGTAAGTTGTTCTGATAGGGATGAGCCCCTGTAGACTTCTTCCTCTGTCATCTCCCAGTGCATTTAAAGGGAGAGCTGGAAATGATAGGATTCCTTTTCAGGGAGAAAATAAGCATATGGGAAAAACTGAAAGGAGAAAAATCCTAAGACAAACTTCCTCAGAGTTCATTATGGGTAGTTTTAAAATTTTGGACTTCAAAAGTTAATCAATGATAGGAAGCAAAATGCAGAGAAACCACATCAGCAAGTTTCTTCAGATAAGAAATGGAATAGAGATCAATTCCATCCTCTTAATTATTAAGGAATAACTGCCCAGATTTGAAAAAGGCCTCAGTACATCCAAATACAGAAGCTTCTAAATAATTAGACTGTTGCTTCATCGGAGTGAGCAATAGGCACATGTACCTTGGAGGTGGAACACATAAAAACATTCTTCTGATCACTGAATTTTACAGCAGAGTTGATGAAAATTCTATTAATTAGAAATTGCAGCACTGAGTGCTCAACCCCTCTGCATTTTATCTATAAATACTTTTTTTTCCTGCTGTTGATTTTGAGTGATGTTGAAAGAGAATTTCCATTGTGCTGAAGCTCATTCTTGAAAGAAGACACCTGCAGCTGGTGCTTTAAATAGTTCTTAACAGAGAGAATGACAGAATGTATACTAAGGTTGTGGGCTGCAATTTAAGGAAAATACTTTAGATTCTAGCATTCAATTTGATCTTTCAATGCTTCACTCTTAACCACCATATTACTGAATGCTTAAACTGCAGTGTAGTTGACAAAAATGTTAGTTGACTTATGTTATAGATAATATTTTGCAATAAACATTAGTTTCCATAATTTTGTGTAGTAGAGATAGTCTCTTGAAACTTCAGTTCTGTAATTAAAGTGACTTTTCTTTCTATTAAATGCTCATTGAAATTTTTAATTGAAAAAGCACAGTTTCATTATGCAGAGCTGCCATTTATGAAAGGATGGGCTGTCAAAGATGAAAGGTTGTATGAAAAACTACAAAGGACTCTGGAGGGTCCATGAGTGCAGGTACTTTAAAGATGAATTACATTCAAACCAAACTGAAACCAAGCAAGCACCTTCCCACTTTGCCACATCATTGATGAATTGAAAGGATATTGACCAATTGAAATATTCACCAACTGAAAGGATAAATATTTAATTTCCTTCCTATCAACCAAACACCAACCTATCCTTTATCAACCAAACAATAGTTGATAAACTGACAGTACTCTGGATCACTTTTTATTCTGCCTTGATACACTACTAAGGAGGTTCTTGTTATTTCTTATTATTCTTGCAATTTAGAAGTGATAAAAGGAGTCTGTGGTTAAGCTTTATTTGCTTGTAGAGTACCTGAAGCTGTGGTAAGGGACACACACCTCAGCTGGGCTGCTGATTTCTCCCCTAAGTCAGGCTTACCCCCGTTGGGCCTGCCTGCAGAGAGCCCAGCTGCATCCCCTTCCCCCTTCAGACCTGGTTTAAAGCCCTCTCCATGAGTTCCACCAGCTCATGAGCTAAAATCCTTCTGCTCTTAACAGAGAGATGGAGCCCATCTGGTTCCAGCAGGCCAGGTGCCAGGAAAGCTGCCTCATGATCAAAGAACCCAAAATTCTGCAGGTGACGCCAGCCCTTGAGCCACTTGTTGATAATGTGGGCTCTCCTCCTCCTTTCATCATGTCCCTGCTACCAAAGGGACTGAGCAGAGCGCTGCCTGTGCTCCTGCCCTATCCAGCACCTCACCCAGAGCCCTGAAGTCCCTTTTGATTGCCCTGACACTCCTCTTTTCCACCTCATCACTGCCAGCCTGCAGCACCAGCAGTGGGTAATAATCAGAGCTAATTATATTTGTGCTGCTGTACCTCACTACATGGCTGAAATTGCAGTTATGCAGTGTCTTGTTCAGGAGAGTTACTAACATATTTCACCAGCTTGGAAGAAAACTGCTTTAAACAAACACTGCTTGTCAATGGCATTTATCTTTTACTTGAAGGTATCTCCAAACAGCGTGGGCAAAAAACACAAGTATTTTTCCTGAAGAGTTTTATTCCCTAAGCTGCGTGTGCCAAATTTTGCTGCAGACTGCTGTGAGGTTTCTGTTACTTTTTAAGAGCTCCCTGAAGGGTGCCACAGTTGGAATCAAACCTGGAAACCCAAGAGGTGCCATTAGCTTGTCTTCCTTATTTAGCTTTCCAAATGTTTGAATGGGAGTTGTAGCACAGATATACATCCAGCAGTACATTCTCCTGGGACCCAATTTATGCATAAATACTGTGAAGGTTCTGCAAGAAGCCCATAATCCAAGTGCTTTCAAGAAGTATCCAAAAATGTAGGTTTTGAAATGTTACTTTGCTTAAGAATCCAAATTATTTTTGCTGACGTATGGAATGTACTTACAAAATGATATTTCTTTATACAATTAATTTTATATAATGAATAATTTTATGGTCTTCAGGATATAAAATTTAAAGCACCTCTTGCCTGTAAGAAAAACTTTGAAAATGTGCTCTGTGTCAGCAGGTAATTGCTATCGTGGTAAAGCCATAAGATCAACATTTCCAAAAAAATATGGAAATATTATGTATTATTATAAAAGCTTTTCTTTGGCTTTCCCAGCCATTATCTGTCAGAGAGATTTACATGAGGTTTTCTGCTCTGCCAGAAAAGATGAGTGCTGGCTGCCTGCCTTGTTTTCCTTGGCTGCATTACCCAGCTGCTGTGGCACTTGGGCTGACTGTTGATGGTGGGGCTGAGAAGTCTTTCACATTAGTAATTCAAATTGTCATTTTGTAATGCTGTGTATCTATATTAATGTTCATTTTGCCTTGTAGCTTTAAATCACATTCAGGAGAGGAAAGTGCTAGGCCATAATGGGAAATTCTGCTTTTAATAGAAGTCCCCTGTTAAGAAGCGCTGTGAAAATGGAATCAACGTTGAACAAAAGCAATGCAAAGTTGTTGTGATGTTAACCCTCCTCCTCAGCCCTGATCACTCTTTTCTGGACCTTGCAAAAGCATCTGATTTGTGGTAGCCCTGGTACTTGAATGTCTGCAAACTAACCAGAGGAAAATGGGTTCATGGCTTACATGCTCACCAAAAAAATATGTGCTGGTGAGATCTGGGGTGGGAGTCAAAAAAATTGTTTATTTCAGGAAAGAAAGAAGGTAGAAAAAGTAACTCCAGTTACACAAACATCTGTTTTGGTTCTTTTGGGCCAGGTGCCAGCTGGGGAGTGCCTTGTGCTCTGGGTGCTGGTGGGACACCCTGCCTGGTGGCTGAGACTGCTAATGAATGCTTCTGTCTCTCTGCTTCCCTTTGTGCCAGTAGCTTCAGGGATTTCTCTTCCTCGCTAAGCGCCCAAATCCTTTTTCTAATCACTCTGCTGAATAATTGTGCCATTTAGTACACTTTTCTTACTTGCCTGCTTCCAGAGCAATTATTTTGTAAACGTGTTCTCAGAAGTGCTTTTGCCATCTGTTGGAGGAATCACTTAAATGATGGAAGTTGTTTAAAGCTGCTTATGTTGTCAGTCATTATTTTATCTCCCTTAAATTTGATATCATCTACAGGCCTTGGAATTTTGTTCTTAATGTTGCTGGTACATAGGATTTGTTGTTGACAGCATCCCTAATAAATCAATGAGAAATTTCAGTAACTAATTTTTGAAGGGTTTCAACATGTATAAAAAACGTAAATCCCAACATTTGAGCTCCAAAGAAAAGAAAATGGATATAAATTTATTTGGATTGTGGTTACAATGTAAATTAAATGAGTAGTATACAGTGGTAAATATGTTTTGAGTTTTCAGTCTGAGCCAGAGGTAGATAAAAGCAAATGGTCTTTGTCCTGATGGTAAGGAAATAGTCCAATACATGCACAACTAACAATTCTATTAATCTAAAAAAACAAGAGAAATAAATTCTAAATAGGTGAAATCTTAACACAGAAGATAACATGGAAGAATTGAATCATTCACTGGCTGTAAAATCTCATGGCTATGGGTGCTTTATCACAATCTCTTCTGTGGGTGGTGGAGCATTTGGGTTTACCTGATGCAGCAGGCCTCACCTTGAAGGATCTGGTTTTGTTTTCTTCCTGAACTTTGTGGAGAATAACCATTATAAGATATCTTCAAAATATAAAACTGCAAGACTACCATAAATCATAATAATAGTCAGACTTTTCCGATTGCTTTTGCAGAAGCTAAAATAGATCTTTGCTGTTGGGTTGAACCCCTTAGAGGTGTGTGGAACATACTGACCCCACAATGATCTGGAAGAGCCTGTGGCACCTCTGGTGACATCTGTGTGCCAGAGTGACTCCAGAGAGTCACCCCTGACTGCTGTTCCAAGGAGGAGCAGACTAAACTTTCTTCCTAGTCATATAGGGCATGGATATAGAAACAAGGCTGTATTTCTGCCTCTCTCACCTGTGCTGAGTTTTCCAGTGAAGAAGCTTCACAGTTTCCCAAATCACAGAACCCAGCCAGACCCACTGCAGGGTGGAGGGAGGCTCAGCTGTGCAGCCAGAACACTCCAGCATGTGTGTACAGGTCTGTGCTTGCTCATGAGCTCAGAGTGAGACCCTGCTCTTGCAGCCTGCTCCCCTCTCCCTCTGACATTGCCATTTCTGCTCCATTCAGCAGTCATTAATATCCTGAGTTCCCCCCTGGGAGTCAGGAGCTCCTTGGCCACTGCCAAGATCTCTCTGATGTGGAGCCTCTCTGAAGCTGCAGGAATCACCAGCACTGACTACAGGATAAGAGACAGAGTCCAATAAATATCTGACCAAAAAAACACAACCCTGTTGTCTTCCTAATTAAACCCTGTAGTTACTCTATGCATAAAGCAGCTTTTGTGGTTTGAAGTGCTCTTCTCTATGCATATTGTGTCTTTATGATCTTGATAAGAATTCTTAATAAGAGATGCAATGTAATCTTAATGTGGAATTAGAGCAATGCAAGGAATTGTGATGGGATGCATACTCAACTAAGCCCAGCAAAGCTTGCTTGCTCCTTTGAAAAAAAAAATGATTTGCAAGCAGCCTTCCCATATGGCTACATTTGATAAGGATCACAATTGTTCTTTTTGTTTAAATGCAAAATCTTCCTAAGCTGCAGGAGAGCCTGTGGTAATTAAATAGAAGGTGACCAAAACTTATTGTGCATTTCTTCAGTAGTCCTCACCTGAACCTTCTAATTACTCAAGCATGCTTGTGTAGACATGTATGTCATATAAGTAGAGAGAATATTCTTTGGAAATGTATACATTTTCTAGTTTATCGTCTTTAAAAACAAAAAGAAAATTCAAACAAATCACAAATCCATTTGTGTTTTTCTGCAGTGCAGAAAAAAAATAACAGCTTGTCTCAAGAGAAAGAGACATTATAAAGCATTTAAGTTGATAATAAAAGAATGTTTTTCTATTCCTATTTTATTCACAGGACAAACATCTGATGCCCATTGTGTGCCTGCACTTGATGTGATAGTACAGCAAGATATTTTAAGACATTGCAGGATTAGGAGAATTACATAATTGTCTGTTTCAGCAGACCTAAATTCCTGTAACTAACATTTATAAGGGGAGAGTTTCCAAGGTTTAACTTTGTTCAGCTCACTGTAGGATACTTTCTTTGGTTGGGGGTCAGCCACAGCAGTGTAAATTTTATGCACATAAGCTTCTTTTATTTAAGTACTGATGAGGGATGGGGTTATGATGAAGGGTGTGTATAATTCCTGAAGATGTCAATTGTGAAAATGTGAATACAAGAAACAAAATAAAGTCATTGGCTGATCAGCTGCATCTGACAATGTCTATACCTTACTTGGGATTTGTGGTCTGTATAAAATAACCTTGAGGTCTTTCCTTTTTTTACTGTATCTTATCTTCTTCTTCTTATCTCTTTGTTCAGAGAAAGGGATGTAAGCTTAGGCCCATGCTTAAGTGTCCAGACAAATTAGGGCCCTGTATTTTTTAGCTCTCAGTACTCCAGGTACATGAGTACACTGTGGAGAGGGCAGGTTAGTGATACTTATTGATGGAATTGTGAGGAGCTGCCATCTGACTGAGCTGGGGTGTAGTGTTGAATATTCCAGGTTTGAAGGGAAAGATTTTTTTCACCAGCTGTTCTGTCATGGAGGGGAGCAAACAGACCCAACCTTCCCCTCTCAGGTGTGCCTGTAGTGAAAGCAGGGAAACAAGTGCAGACCATGAGGGTGGCAGCAGCTCTGATAAGCCTGTGGAGTGGTGAAGAAGATAACTCTCCCATGTGTGTCCTTGGATATTTGTTCCCATCCCTCCTATTGTGCTGAGACAAGAGCTTGTGTGACATAAGAGTGAGGTTCTGAAAATGAGTAGGGTTTAATTCTGTGTTTTGGCTTGGCTTATTCTGGCTGCTTAAGCTCGCTGGCCTGGTGAATGTGAGAGCTGGCATGAGGCAGGGGAGACAGACTGCCCAAGGACTGGGATATGACAGGACTGTCCCTTTCAATTCAGCACAAACATGAAGCTGACAATATCATTGCAGCTTGTGGGTGCCACTTGAGGAAATGCAGCTTGGGTACAGAGCTCAGTGAAGATCTTTTTTCCTTGCCTGGACCACTTGACCTCATTTGCCTGCTGCAGACTGTTCATTGTGCCACTGCAAGTGTCCTGGGGCTGTGCTGTAAAAAGAACTGCTCTGTGCAGCCAGTGGTGCTGCTCCCTGGGCTGGAGCATCCCTGGGGTCACACCAGAGCAGGCAGGAGCTGGGCAAAATCCAGAGTTTAGCAATGAAGGCAACTTAAGTTTCCCTGACTGGTCAGTTATCCACTCCCAGCCACTAAATGTAAATGCTTGGAAATCGAGAATAAATTCAGTATCCCTTTAAATTAGTCTTTATTATAGTTTATTTAAATTTAAATATTGGAAATGCCTTGAGGAGTACTAGTGTAATCGTTTAACACATAATACAGAAAACAAGTTTTCTAATTATTGATAACACAATTTTAAAAGAAATCAACGATAAGTAGGTTTTAGGTTTTTTATATATTATAGAAAGCCTTGTAGTTCTATGTTCAAAAAAACCTCACGACAACTAAGACATAGAATTAAAAAACCCCAACCAAATAACAACAAAACCAGACAAACAAACCAAATCCTCCAAACCCCCAGACCCACAAAACTGTCCTCCCCAAACCCTTTTTGTTTTCCACTGGTACCTTGTGTTTAAAACTTCTGGATTGTTATTTTTGAAAATTTTCATTTTGATGATCTATCCAAACAGGCGTCTTCCCTGCCCCCAAATGCAAGCCTTTGGAACTGCAGATATGTTTCCTTCTGGCATGATTTCAAGCATCTTCAGGGTTTTACATCTCTTTTCTTGCAGTGTTTGTTAACTGCTCTCCTATCAGTGGGGCCAGGAGTGTTATGAAATACCCATCTGCAGAGTCCTCACAGCACATAGAAATAGCAATGCTGTAGGCTGTCCTCTCCTGCAGAGTTTGGTCACCTAAACCAGAGGCAGAGAGTGCCAAAGCCTGCCTGAGAGCTCTGCCCTCAGTCTGGCTCTGTTGTTTTGCCTTTCCGAACGTCACTCCCCCAAGGATGGTGCTTTCCCCCTGGAGCTTCAGCCAGCCCAGCACAGCTGATGGGACACTGATGGGACACTCCACCGGAGCCAGGCAGCAGAGCCATGGGCTTGCCAGGCTGGCTGGCCCTGCCCTGAGCAGGGTTTTATTGCAGGTGACACCTTCACACCCCAAACCCCTGGTGCTGTGCCAGGCACGCAGCCTCGTGCTGCCACCTCGTTCTTGTTGGGCCCAAGAGCCATTTCACTGAGATCTGTGGTGTGAAAAGCTGCTCAGGGCCATGTCCCTGCGCTGCAGGTCTGCCATGGAGCCTGGCTGGGATCAGGAGCAGTGCTGGGGCAGTGCACGTGGCCACAGTGCCGGCAGGGACGGTGCCAAGCCAGGGCTGTGCCACCCTCACTGCTGCTGAGGACATTGCCCTGCTCGGCACTGATGGACTGCACTGCAGGGCAGGACCAGCTGTCACACCACATTTCTGCTGGAAAGGCGTTTGTGTCATCCCAGGATTTAGTTTCCTTTGCCTTCTTAAAGATGGGAAACAACTCGTGCAAGTGTGTGCTCAGGGTTGTGATCATAAGGACTTTGGGGGACCAAAATGCACAGCTGGTGAGAACTTTGCACCTAGTGAAGTACCATTTAAAAATAAAATTACAGATTGGCTTAAGCAGACTCTAGCTACTAGCAGCAGAGAACTGCTAAGTGAATTTTAGTACCTGTGGGCATTGGCATATGCAGTTAATGGGGATTTTGTTGTGCAGATTCCTTGGAGAGGCTTTGCAGTAGCAGAACAGAGTGAATTTCCTCAAGTAGATCTTGATTGAAAACCTCCCTGGGCAGGAACCTGAAGATTTTTCCCTTGATTCAGCAGCTGGGAATAAGACAAGGAGTTATTTAGTGTAAAGTAGGAAGTGCAAGTCTCTGAAGAGCACTCAGGTAATGCTACTACTCTGAGATCCAGGTGCATCCTTTGAGAAGAGGCAATACCAAAGTGTCTTGCTTGATGTGTATCTTGCTTAATGTTTAGTCTTGCATTTTGAATAATTTTGTCAAAAAATAAATTTAGTCTCCACAGATCTTTGTTTCTGTGTAGTGACTTTGCCTGAAGTAGGTGAACAATTAGTAGATGAATGTCCTTGAAAAATTCTGTATGTGAATTAACACTGAATTACAGGGGAGAAAATAAATACTAGGGACAAACCTCCTGCAGGCACATAACTTGAATTGAAAGCTGCAACTTGAGAAATACATGCTTGTACTAAGGTGTCTGTTTTCAAGGAAAGCATTTTCAAGCTGTTTAAGAGCCGATTCATGCCCCATGAATGTGGTTGGACAGGGGCACTTGAGGGCACACGATTTGAAATATTTGAATGGAAGTCTTTGGAGGAGTGCTGGCAGAGCAAACTGTGCAAGTGGAACTTTTAGAAGTCTGGTTGTGTGTTTGAAGAATTGCAGAAAGAGGGAGGCACTTGAGGTATGCTCTGTACCATTGGCCTGACTTCAGAAGTTCTGTGATTTGGCTTTCCAGGAAAATCTGTCCTCACCAGCAGCTTTTCAATGAGAAGGAATGGGAAAAGTGGCTGTGACAGATGACTGTGTTGGAGTGAAATCTGGTTTAGACTTGACTTGCAAGCAGTATTCTTCTTTTTTTGCTACCTGTGCTGGTGTGTTAGAACAAGGCTCCCTTGCAGCCTGTTGGTCATTACAGCTGTTCTGTATGGCCAAGACTCTTAACTCTGGGTTTTACTGACCTAAGGAATGAGGAGCCTGAGTGAAAACAGCAGGATTTTACCAGCAGGGACCTGTGCCATGGATTGATGTCTTGCCTGACACAGAAGGGTGTGCACAAGTCCAGATGGTGATCACAGCTCTCTTTGGGAGCTGCATGTCAATGGCTCTGGGTCAAGGCTGGGGGCTGGAGCCACTGAAACAGCTGGGGGAGGATTTTGTGGGTCCCCAAAGACAGGGAAATTGCCCAAGTGCTTCAGCCTGTGTGTGGATGAGGCTTCTGAAGTCACACAGGGAATCTGCAGCAGAGTTCTGGGCAGAAGTTCTGGATGGCCTCTGTAGTTCAGGGAGACCTGTGAGCTCTGGGGACTCAAACAGCCCTGCTGTGCTTACCACAGCTCTTGTGCCACCAGCGAGCTCTCCAAAGGATCTAACGATTTCCACCTTCCACATACAGCAAGCTTTTAATAATAATAATGATAAAAAAGGCATTCACTTGATTTGCCAGTGCACTGGTATCTGGGCAGTTTTAATTTTTAGGTGTTGGTGGTGGCTACCTCAGTTTTCTTTAAATAGAAGTTTTCAAGTTTTTGACATGTCTTCTCCAATCAACACTAGAACTGAAGTTTTATAATGACAATTTTGATTTCCAGGTTTATCACTTTGCTGTCATGACAGACTCTGCTTTAGGTGGATAAATAATTGGGTGTTGTGCTGCCTTTTATTTAGTCTGAAATTAGCTTGTATTGATATTGTGTTTGTTCTCTCCTCTACAGGGGAAAAGGAAGAGTGTGATGTGCCAGAAGTTTGTTATTTTGCTATTTTTCATTTTTAATATCACCAACAATTGTAGGAAGTCATTCTGAGACAAATTACAGAAAAGATAAATTGTGAAGGCAAGAGAAGAACAGGAAATAAAGTGGAAAAATAGGTTGAGTACAATTCTGACATTGAAAAAGTTTCTGGTTTTTTTTATTCTGTTGAAGGTTGGCCTCAAATATTTGCTTTTAGGGGCATTTGAAGAGATCCTTCCAGGCCCTTCCAGTTCCTGATATTTACTCTTTCTTCATGAACAGTTCTAGCCAGTTAAAATTATTGCAATGTTAGTTTTTGTATGAAAATTAGCAGGGATGATTAATTTAAGCAGAGCACACAGCTGAAGGCAGAAGCCTTGTCCAGATCCTTGTTGTTGATGCTATTGACTTATGAGGATATTCTGTTAGGTACTGAAAGATTTATTCATGTGTTTTCAGTACAAATATGCAAAAATACCATGCAGTTGTTCAGCCAAAGCCTCGCCCTTTTCAGCAAGGAGAGAAATAAGAGAAATACAAAAAAAAAGAGATGATCAAGATACACAAGTGAACCTGCAGGGAATTACATTCCATTGCCACATCTCTGTTGGTGTTAGAGAAGATAGCAAGTGGTTGCTATTAGAAAAACTTTCTTAAAATTTTTTTTTTTGTACCAATTGGGTACCTTAGTCAAGACCAGAACTATATAGTTCAAAATTATTTTTCCTGTGTAGTAGAATAGTGATCAAGAGTTCAAACATGGATTATTTCTGCTGGGAATTTAAAAATGTGAAAATTATTCCCGATGTAGAATTTAACATTTCCTGGACTCTGCTTTCTTCTGTCCCCTGCACTCCATCCTTCATAGATTTGCCAATTTCTTCATTATCATCCTTCTAAGGGGAGGATTCCCAAGGCCAGTTCTTAGCATGTCTCATTTCCAAATTCAGCTTTCTCTGAATGTGGTTTTTTAGTAGTTTAATTTTAACAGAAGGCCCCAAATCCAATCCCAGTCATATTCCTCAAAGTAAATTTACTGTCAAGGCTGGAATGTAAAGAAGGAATGAGAAGTAAAATGAACTTTACAAGAAATATAAATACAGCTGGACTAATCACTGCACTGATTGTAAGATTGTTGCAGGTGCAGGGCTTAAATATGTAAAATACAAGTCTAACAAGATGTGAAATGCAGATAATGAAACCATTTCTGATTCAGCTGCCGAGGTCTTGCTTAGACATCTCCATGAATTCCTTCCTTTGTTGAGGAAATGAAATGTTTCCTCCAATTAAACCCCTTATTGTTTAGAAATCTATTTGTTTTCTGAGTCAAATCCTGGTTTATTGTTTCTTAATGCTTATTCTGGAGATTGCACAGGTGTGTTTCTGATAAAGTTTTTTTTTCATTTCTTCTTTTCATATTGGCTTACAAGTAGATTGAGTTGTGTGGAATCAGAGATGTGCTTGCTCTGTTCCACCAGCTACAGTTTGACTCTGAGGTACACACAGGAAGACATTTTAACTTCCCTTCTGCAACTCAGAGCATCTCAGTGTACACATATAAATAAATTGTTCTCTAGGAGACTGACTGCTGCTTAGCCTGAATTCTGAGAATCCACAGCAGAACCTGAAATAACATTTTCAGTGGTTTTATTCTCCATGGGCATCAACTGCTCAAGTAGAAATATGTCCCTTTCATATATTCTAGGGGCATGGACTAAAGGATTTCTGTGAAGTACCGCAAGAGGACATCTGTTTCATCTCTTTGACCTGCAGATTTTCTGGTGATGGTGCTTTTTTGGAATTTTCCCCACAAGGAAAATCAGAGCTATATGGGAATTTGAAGTTCACAGTGTTGTGTAAAAAAGTAAAAAGTCTGAAAGAGGACAACAGACCTTGGCGTTCTTTTTCAGATCCATTTAGGCTCTCTTGTAAATATAATAAATCTGTGAGCTTGTGACCATTGAATAGCATTTCACTTGAGTGTTTTTTTACTTTTCCTGACTTTTCAGGAAGAGGATGGAGGTGTATATATATGAAGGATGTGAGTTTGTACACATGCACACTCCTACATAAATATACAAACATGTTAAGAAAGCCAGTATAATCAGTACTTTGCTGCTTTCAGACACATAACAGCCATGTAAGTGAAAAACTAAACAGTTTAAAATCAAACTGTAATTTAGATTTCAATTATACATTCATAAGTAATTTCACTTGCAAGTAGTCCACTGAAGGCTGGTTTATGGAGTTATTTCAATTAGCTGTCTTCTTAAGTAATTGTAGAATGAAGTAATATATTCCAACAGTCATAAACACTGCAGTTTTGCTCATTGAAGGGTTTTGTTGTTCTATTAGATTTTCCCATAATGAATTCAATTTTAGTTATGCTGGAAAACAGTCAAGCTGCTTCTAGTACATTGGCTTGGCTGTGCTGAGGTGGTAATTGCCATAAAGAAATAAACTTTGTTTTATTCTGTTGTGGGAGGAAGGCAGAGGGAGACGATTAAATATTACTAGAAACATGAGATTAAATCAATTAAATTATATGATCTGGATGTATTCTCATTATAATCTAGGTCATGGTTTGCTATCTTGACAAGAGAAAAAAAAAAAATCAGCAAAACCAAGTCCCTTTCTGGTCTTGTGGCTCCCACCCATTTGCGCCAGCCTGCCAGAATTGGTGCTGTGGCCACTAATTTTGACTGCTTAATGATATGTGACTTTCTGTACAAGCTGGGCACAAATTCTTCAGCTGCATTAAAACTGTTCTAATAGCTTTTTTAAAAATCGTTTTTAATGACAGCTCCAACAAAAGAATGAGAGTTGATTATCCAGGGAGAGGTGGAGGGAAGAGGGGAGGATGACACACACCTGCTGAGAAAATAACTTTCTGAAATGAGAGGAATTATATTAGGGTGGTTGTGTCTTGTTCAGTTTCTTTTCACAGTTTTAGACATCTTGAAAAACTACACTCTAACTGTTGCTTAATTTAAAATGTAGAGCAATTTTAAGCAACACTATTTAATCTGCTTTGATTAGTTCCGTGATTTCTCTGGAAGCTTCTGTGATAGTGAGTGATGCTTTGAAATGTGTGAGAGATGAATGATCTCTGGTAAAAGCAAGGATTAAAAAATAGGTGCAAACTCAACCTAAACTGTTTTTAGTGATATCAATCAGTGCATTTTTCCTTTGCATGTATCGTGCTGTCTTTTTTCAAGTGAGCATTTTTGTAGGCATGCCAAGTGATTTATAGCACTGCTTGGGTTTCTTTGAGTTCAGCTTTCAAATACCACTTGTACAAAGTTTGGATATGTCATATGATGCTACTGTCCACCAGAAGTACTTGGCATAATGTGGTTGGTTCCAGATGATCTGTCTGAGGATGTCCTGATTACCAAAACCTCTCCTGGAAATCTGCCTGTGCAAGTCCTTAAGGTCAGAAGTGCTGCTGACCAAGTACCTGGTATTCAGTGAAGCAGACACTGTTTCCTTTTTTTCTGGAATACCCCTGTGTGCTGTGAGACAAAGCCTACAGCTGTTTGATATGCAAACACTGAGTCATGATAGGGGAAAAAAAAATCTCTGATTAGGCAACCACAATTCTGTTTGTTAAAAGAACTTGGCCACAGAAATGCAACTGTCAGTAGCAATTGAAGCACTAGTTCTTGACCACGGATATGTAAAAACTGGCTGGAGATGCCAAACACTTCCATGTGGAAATCTGTGCACCTCCCCAAGTTCCGTGCAGAGTTCATCAAGAGTGTCGCCTGGATCTTTAATTTTGCATTGTTATTTCCCACATGAGTAAAACTGAGTTTATGTTTAATTAATGAGATGCTGTCAAGAGTGCAGGGAGCTTCACTTTCCATTTTGATTAAGGCAGCAGACAAGTGATGTAGCTTGGGGACAGCCTCCAAGGAGAAACCCTGACCATGAGGTCTCCAGCTGCTCTTGACCAGGTCTCAGTTCAGCCCCCTCTGCTTGCTGGCCTCTCGGCCCTATTGACATTCTCACTCTTCTCCTGGTAACTTTCCACTGCTCTTGGCTCACTGTACATGTTCTACTTTACTACTTGGTCTCAAATTTAGCCAGGCAGGAGTGTCCCTGTTCCAGGTGAGCAGGCTGGGTCACAGCAGATCCTGAGGTTCCCTGTGGGACACCCCATGGTGGTTCAGTGCAGGATGAGCAGGCTCAGGAGAAGCTGGAGAAACAGATGAGGGGAGATCCTTCTTATACCCCTGCGTGCTGCCTGAGCTTCAATGTGTAATTCACAGTTGTGTGGAAGACATCTGGTTGGGAGAACATGTTTCATTTTAAAACTTTGTACGAATGAAATAATTTAACTTGGGTATTCTGTGTGCCTGCACTATGACTCTGATTTTTTTTAAATTTAAGTTTTTAAATTGAGTTTACAAGTTACAGGTCTCAGGGTGGCTTGGAAGGCAAATGCTGTTTACTGTAAAGAACTTGAAATCTTGAATGCTGTTAATCTCTGAGTGGAGCTGTAGTGTTGTCATGCTTAGCTCTAAAGGCCAGGTGGGTATTACAGACTTCCTGGCATGGAGGTTATGAACAGTAGCACTCTTCAGTTCCTGAGCAGGAGCTTTTTGGCACCTGCAGAGTCACAGCAATCAGATGCTGATCAGGTCTGAGCAGGCAAGTTCACTGCAGGGGCACTTGGAATCACAGTCTGCAGTTGTGGTGTCCCTGCAGAGCCTGGGTGTGCTGGAGAAGAGGAGGAACTGGTACAAGCTGTGTGTGTTTGTAAACTAAACTAAAGGAGGGGAGTGATTTTGGAGACTGGGGCAATAGCTTTGCACAGGTTCCTTTGAGTCTTGATCTTAATGGGGACAAACATCCTCTTGCATGTCTGTTAAATCCTTAGACATACCTGGTCTGAAAATGATGCATATTGGAGCAGTGTGATGCCTAAATAACATGGACAAGGGAAAGGGGGAGCTGCTGATCTGTCCACTGAAAACATGCTTAAAGGATATAGATCTTTAAGGTACCACAAAGAAACGTGTATGTTAATGTGTTGTGTTGCTATCAGAAATGGAGATCATAATGCAAAGGAACAAACCAGAACCTCACCAGCTGTTTTAGCACGACCTCCTGGAACCCAGCACACTGTTTCAATTTAATACCCTACTTCCATTATGTTAATCAACAGCCATTAAGTGCTAGTGATAATATCTGTCCTGATGTAGCTGCAAGACATGAGGCCATTTGGCTAAATACAATGTTTTATTTAACTGCATAATTGCACAGAGTAGTATTATTTGTATTGATACGTTGTAGACAGTTGGCACTGAGAGAAATGAAGACATTGTATAATCTATATAAATCAGGATTTATGATCTGGAAAAAAAGAAAAAAAATCTTTACATACACATGAGGTATTATTTGCTAATAGAAAGTGCATAGTATGTTGAATTAACTTACAATTATTTTTCTTAGCAAGTCAATTGCTCTGTTCTAAGCCATTGTTCTTCAGTGCACCAGCATAACTAAATTGCTTCCTTATGATTCACTGCACTGAATGTCAGGTATATGATTACCCTCATCTTCTTTCCTACCTACTTTCAAATGCATTCATAATTCTGAAAAGATCACCCATTCAAGTTTTTTTTTTATTCTGTTATGCCACAAATTGCTGTGTTTTCATCCCATTTTGAAAGTCAATTTTTTGTTCTGCAACTTAGAACAGGATTTGCTTTGCTGCTTTTTTGTTTTTCGTATCAGAAGTCTTGAATCCTGGCAACAAAGTCTGTCTTCTACTGAAATTGCTAAAAAGTGGTATATGTCAAGTTCTTACAGTGCACTGTGTCAGCTTGAAATGAGAACTTCTATCAATCAATGGCTTTAAGTACTATTTGCCTCGCTTATATGACTCTTAAAAATGAACAATATTTCCAGGCATTGTTGCAAAACTTTATATCTATAGATTTTCTGCTGTGAATGGCAAAGGTGAGCCCTGCAGAGGTGTCCTCAGGAGTGATTGGTAGTCAGTGACACAGGCAAGTGAACCCACAGAGCATGTTTGTTTGTCTTTCATAAATTAAAACTGACAGTAGCTTAAAAATCTGCAGCCAACGCATAAAAGCAATAAATCTGTATTTACATAGAATGAAAGGAGATGGTGTTTGTTCGTAAATTCATAATCTGTGTAGGCTGTGTGCCTGATAGCCTGGAACTGGCTGAGTGCCTAAATAAATGAGTGGGAAGGACAATTTACCTTCCTGTGGAACATTCCACAGAAGTGAAAACCTATCATTTTTGCAGTGTAAGACCAAAGGCACCAGATGGTTTTGATTTATTTGGTTTCTTTTGTTGAGGAAACGACACATCACTGTGGTGTTGAATTTTTTTAAAAACAGTATGGGACCTTGCTTATTTAATTTTTTTGGTGTTTTTTTTTTTTTTTTAATTGAGACAGTCTGCAAGGTGAAGGGTGAAATATGGTGGCATAATCTGTATATTTTGCTCAAGCTGGAATAGATTTGTTGTCCATCAAAACTTATGACTGCTCTCAGCATGGGGAGTTTAATGTACCCCTTCCTGCAGTCAGTGCAATGTGTCTGACAGTGCTGGGAAACACTGGGCTTACTCAGAAATTATTACTGCACACTTTGTCTCACAAAGCTTCCCTGTAGCCCACTGATGAGGGGTCATTCAGTTTTGTCTCAAATTGTCCTGGGACAGCATCTCTGCATGCAGTAAACAAGATGAATTTCAGGGGAAGAGTCACATCCACGTCAACAGCTGGATAGGGACAAATAAAAAAGATGTGTTGCAGTGGCTGAACTTGGATGTTTCACTTGGCATTTTTGCTCCCAAGTGCATTCCCTGGCTGCAGCCAGGATCTTGTATTAGAAACATCAAGACAGCTGTGACAGTCTGGAGGATCCCTTAGGATAAGGAAAATCACCTTTGGAAAGGCTGCTCATCTGTGTGTGCCAGCAGGAACAACACAGGCCTCACCACTGGGTTTTTGTTTGTTTCTCTTTTTTGGCTATGTATGAAGACAAATCGATTTGGCCAAACTGAAGAGATTTTTCTGGAGCCTCTCCTCACCCCAAATTGTTTGTTGCCCCAGCAAACTACTATTGAAGTCACTAAGGTTATGTCACCTTACTGCAAATTGATTTTTTGGGGATAAAATTGTATCCCGTGTTAATGAATACGCTCAAATCATTTCCACTGGCACAAAGGTGTGCCTGTATGTGCCAAGTGAAATATCCTGAGTAAGTGTAAGCTGTTCAGAGCGAAATGATTCATCCTAAATTAGATAAAAACTGGCATAGATCAGTAGTAAATTTAGTCTGCTGGATCGATGCAGAAATGCTCAGGTCATGGCTCTGCTCTGGCCCCCAGGCTCAGCTCATTGCCCTGCTCATGGCTTGGCTGGCTCTGTGGGGCAGAGCTCTGAACATCTGGCTCACAAGATGCTGTGTACGAGCTCATGTTGACACTGACATTCTCTTTATTAGCTGCTGTATCTCTGGGGCCCTTTTCAGTGGACCTGCTGAAGTCATTGACTCACTGGGAGGTCAGCTTTGAAAACTGAAATTATTATATTGATACTTCCCCCCTGGAAGTAACATTCAACTGATGGGGGAATGGAGGAAATAGGAATTATTTAGGGTACAAGAGAGATCTTCCAGAAAGAAATGAGGCCATTTCTGCTGCTTGCCACTTCTCAGTTTGTGGCAGTTGAAAAAGATATTTTTTCTGTCTTATTATCTGTCTTATTGTCTAATATTATTACTATAATTCAATGAAGCTGTTATTAAACTTTGTACAGTTTTGAGATGGTATATATAAAAATATTTGTGTGAACTCATAATGTAAGAAAGAAAACGTTGGTATGAAAAATAACTCTGGGTTTGTTGGGTTGTTTTTTTTTTTGTTTGGTTTTTTTTTAAGCATGCACTTAATTTCTGACCAGTTAGAAAAACAAATTATGTCAAAATAAGAGATCCAGAAGCTAAGAATATACCTATATATTAAAAGGAATGTGCTCAAAACATGTTGCAAAACACACATTCTCATTGGAGAATACATCAGTTTTGCATTCTTTCAGGGGCAGATAATTGAATGTTTTATTTTGCATGTTAAACTAATTATCTGCAATTCCATAAGTCCCCACATGCCCCAGGACATCAGGCACCCTTCACACCATCTGTATCTGTGAGGCATCAACACATCAGTGCTCACGCTGCAGCTCATTCAAGGATTCATCCCTCGCTTTCAGGGCTGCCAGTGAACATGGGGAGTTATACTGATGTGAAAATTCTGCTGTAATATTAAATATCCAGGAGAAACATGCAGTGCAGAATTACCATTCTCTGGTTTCTTTGTTTCCTAACTGATTGTTTTTGCTTTATATCAAACTTAAAAGAAAGTTTTCTTCTCCTTTTGTCCATGGCATCACCTCATTGCACTTGTGCTGTACTCTTCTTCTAGCTACTAGGAAAAGTAATTGTTCAGCAGCTTCTGATAATGGTGATCAATCAAATAATTTATTTTTTTGTCACTGCAGTTGAAGTGATGCTTTTCACTTCATAAGGAAGGAAAAAAAAAAACAAGCAAGATGATACCATGGTCTTTTTATATTCCTAAAAACCTGTTTGTATTATTCATCCTATTACATTATTTGCTGTTGAGTCCAGTCTCTCATACAAACTGAAACCATGAAAAAAAGCCAGTTTCACTTGCAGTTCTGTGAGATACTTAGAACATGGCTGGACAGCCAGATCTCATTGGACCTGGTGTGAAGAGGGAGCTGGATTAGATGGGTCCCACAAATCCCTCCCAGCCTGGGCTTCCCTGTCCTTCTCTGAGTGCCTGGGAGTGAAACGTTGGAGCTGCAGGGATAGGAGGTGCTTTGGGGAGGTGGAGGTGATGAGGACAGGTGCTGTGGTCCACAATCTGTCATTTGGGGTATGTTAGGGGCTGGTGCTGAAAATTCACATGGCTGTAAGTCTTTTCAGGAAGCTTGTAGGCAGTAAATGCTGCTGGGAAAAAATGAACCATCTTATCAGTGATCCAGTGCAGTGGGATATTTAATATAAAAATGCCTATTTGTTATACTTCTTTACAAAGAGAATCTACAGTTAGTTTTCATCATAGTGGCTACTTCCTTCTGTGGTGAGCAGAAACTTCATGACAGCTTTAGCTGGAATTTCTTTTCAAGGACTTTTAAATCCTCAGAGTTTGAAAATAATAGATCAGGCCAAGTGTATTACTATAATTCAGTAATTTGGAGTGAATAATGGAAGTGAAGTTTCTGTGTCTGAACACAAAAAGATATGCATATTAGTATGGCAGTGTATGCATGAGCTGTATGCATATTATGTGCATATATTTACATTTCTGGCGTAATACCTTCTAATTGAAAAAAACACTGCAACAGCAGTCAATAGACTGTTATGTGGAAGTAGACAGGATTTACTTACCAAAATGTAATCAGTTTTTATATTACTTCAGCATTTTCAAGATGCAAGATGTGTAATAATCACTTCAGATGCTATGTATAATTAAATTATTCAAATGTATTCCACTTTCCAGCTTTCAAGGTCACAGTGATATATTAGATATTTCATTTCTAATGTTATCATGTAGGTAGTATGGACCACTTATAGAAGAAAACTTCTGTTAAAACCAATGAATATATAGCCAGGGGAACTTAAGAAATAATCTTAAATAATTACAAAGTAAAGCAGAGCCTAATGTGAACAAGCCTTTTTCCTTGTTTGCTTTTTTCAGGATGGTTAAAGGTGTTTTAAATGCATTATTTGTGCTGTATCCTTATGACACAGTAAGAGTGAAATTAGCTTCGTAAACCTCCTCTTGAAAAAAGTAATGCATTTTAAAAAATAATAATATTCAACTGAAACCAAATGTCACCTTGACTAAGGCTGCTCAATGCAGCATATAGGGGAAGTGCTCATCTTATTCTCATTCTGACTAGCAACTTTTTTTTTTTCCTCCTTGGAAAGGGGACAAAACTCACACTGTCTCATGACTGCAATGCTGAAAAGAGCAAAGTCACAAAACTCTGCAGGATCCTTCATTTTCTTAGCTGTAGTTATGTTTATTGAGGTCATTTATTTCTGGGTAGGTCTGTATTGCACTTTGACAAACAAGTTCGATATAATCTCTTCTAAAAATCCAATCCCCCTTTTAAATGAAGAAGTCTGCACTTTCTGCTGTGCTAATATCCCTTCAAATTTGCTAACTTTGAACACTAGTAAAATCTCTTACAATATGTGGTATTTTGAGGCAGATATTGATAGACATTAGAAATTAAAAATGATGGTGGTGGCTGCAGACATACAGTTATGTATTAATCAGGCAGCATTGCTTATGTACTAACAAGATATGACTGATGCACTGTGGTGCTTTCCAGGAGGTTTGGAAAGTCTGGGCTTTGATTATTGATAATCAAAGATCTGTGTTTGTGCACTGGCTCCCAAGACACTGCGGATACAAATCTCAGCCTCTCTCAGAAGATGCCTTGCAGGAGAGGATTGGAAATGTGGTGTTCAGAGGGAAAGTAACTGAAGTAACTCTGGGCAGTGCTGGTTACAGACAGCCCAAATGAAAGCTGCAGACTTTCATCTCCTTGTTAATTTTTTCTGGCTCTATTAAATAATGTGCTGCACCCTCACCATCCAAGAACCAGGAAAATATGTTTTTCTCCATCAGGAATGCTTGTTTATATTCTTAACCATAGAGAGCTACACCTTACTATATACCCACAGTCCGGGCTTTAATTTTTGGACAGCTAGATGGTGCTGCTTGAATAGTAACTATATAATTATTTTAAATTTTATTATCATAATGTTAGGTCAAAGTTCAGGATTCAGATATATCCGAGAGGGAATGCAGATTTGCTGCATGTCCCAGGAGACTAAAAATGTAGGTAAAAGGGTACATCTTTCCTGCACTTGACCTGCTGCTTTCTTCTGGTGAGGCTGATAAAAACCACAGCTGTAATATTAAAATTAATTAAATGAAAACTAGTAAGAGTTTTTTCTGTAGTACTCTGTGGTGTACTCACCTGAATGAAAGTGGTGATGGCAGTGATGTGGAGAGAAGTGTCAGGTAAAGTGAGGCAGAGTGGGAGGAGTGAACAGCAGCAAACCTGCTGGAGTGTTTTTGTAATAATCACAGCAAAAAAGGGTGGGATATAATGTGGGATATAATAGACAGTGAAAGAAATTCTGGAGGGGTTCCTCCAAAGGGGGGAGCAAGGTTTGGAGAAGTTAGAGAGGTACTTGCTGAACAGTGTAACTAGTGGGACAAAGTGCTGCTGTGAGGGCAGATGGGAGGGTTTATTTTTCAGCAATAAATGAATAATTATAACTGGAATGAATGTGAATCATGAAGGGCTGTGCAACTGAAGTCAGGCAGTTTGTGTGTTGGGGGCAGCTCTGAATGGCTACCAGGTAGCTGGAGTTGCAGTCTAGGAAAATAAAAATTAGTGAGGACATACATGAGCAACAAAGACACCACAAAACCTGAATTGTGTCAGAAAATTTAGTGTAAAACTGAGTTTTCACTTTTTGTTTTGAGAATGATGAATTTAAATTATTGTTTCAGTTGAGGGAACAACAAATGCCTTATCTGTGCACTTTATTAAAAAGTGCTCTGCAGCTTCCTGAAGTTAATAGCAACTTCATTTTGTGCAGAAGATTTTGAAGCATAAATATAAAAGGTAGTGCTGTTGAAGGGAGGGAAGATGATGTCCTAGGCTTTGAGGTTACATCAAAAGCAGACACAACACATAGGGACCTGCCTTGTGAAATAGGAAAATGGTATTTCAAGCTGCATTGGCAGGACTGGAATGTTTTCAAGAAACTTGGTTTTGTTTATGCGCAAGAGTTTGTTTTCATATGCACTTCTCATAGTTTCTCATCTCAAACCATGCCTCAGCCATCTTAGTGTTTATTATTTCACCTCCAAAGGCAGATGGGTGATAGATTTTTAAAAAATCTGGTCATTACCATTGGCATCCCCTGGAGAATATCTGGTAGTGAATTCTTTCTCTTTTTGGGAAATGGGAAATAGATGAAAATGGCAGCCCTTCAGTCCTCTGCTTTCATTCTAGCATTCCTATCCACAGGACATGGAATTTATGTCTGTAACATTTGTGCTCACTGCTTAGCTGGAAAAGTGCTGGGTAAGACTTACCCAATTATATGCCTTAGCTTGCTTTAAATTGCTGTGATTTATGGAAGACATTACTCTGTTATCATACAAGTTTGCTGGAGTAATATTCAAGCAGATATGTTTAAAATATATATTTTTACCATTTGAATACTGATGTTTTAAATTCTCAATGATACAAATAAAGCTAAGGCTTCCTTTTGTGTGTGTGAATATATTGCATGCAGGCATGTGCCAGCATATATCTAAAATATTCACCAACATATTTATAAAATAATAGTTAAAGACTAATGCATTTAGAGCAGAGCAACAGCTGAGCAGAATATTTTGGTGTTGTAAACTGTCACACCTTCAATGGATTTGACTGAATTTCTAATGTCTGGATCATACAGAACTAATTGAGTCTCCTTGCAGAGGCAAGCTCTGACATGTAGGTATTTCAGATGGTAATTTGAGGATTGCTGATGCATTGCTGGGAGCTCCCTTGACTTTCAAAGGTAATTGCATAGATATGAGGGAGAAAAGAGATTTTTTTCACACTCATCTTTCTCTCATATTGCTACTGAAATATAAAATATCAAGAAACATTTTGCTGTCATTAAAGGCTATCCTTTTAATTAATTAGTTGGTATATTCTAACTCTCTTGACTTGAAAAAAAACCAAAACCAGTGATTTGAAAAGTGTTAGCAGTTTCTAGCTTTTGCACTGATCTATGGTGTTGATTCTGAATTCAGCTTATTGGGAATTATTTCTACAGTAGGTATGTTTCTGCCATGTTTCTGCCACACATTTTGATAATTAGGAGTTTAAAACTTTTATTTCACATATTAGAATTACAAAGAGAGCAATAAAGATGTAAAATAAGTTGGTGTTGACTGTATTAACATTAAATATGAAAAACGTGACATTTACTGGGTTCTAATTTAAATGTCAAAACAAGGGGACAAAAAATAGGGCAAAAGCCTGTGGCATCCTTGAAAAGATATTTTTGAGATGCATAGATGGCAATCTAGTATTGTTTCATGAGTTTCTCTTTCAATAGAAATAAAAATCTCCAAGCAAAATGCTCCTTATTAATTCTGTTTTAAAATGTGAAACTTTTTAAATTGGTGGCACTTCCAAGAATAGAGTATTAAGCAAACTTGGACTTTAAAATAATAGTTATTTCCCACTGTGGAAGACATGTCACTTGTGAGAGGGAGGGCTCCCTCCAGCTTGTGCTATGTGGTTCAAGAAGTCTACAATGAAGACTCAGGTGTGGGACAGGTGTGATATTAATTCTGTGGTATTTAAAGTTGATTCTGGGAGTCAAAAGTAGTGAAATATTCTCCTTCTTCCTGTACCCTTCCAGACAATCTGTGCAACATTGGAGAGCTTGTAACACACTTTATATACTTCTTTATTCTTCTTTATATACTTGGCCCTTGGGTTGGGTGTATTGTTGTAACAACTCCTTTTCCTTCACATCTCTATTTTTTGAGGACCTGAACATGTCAATGTAATTCCTGTCCAGAAACCTCTGTGAGAGCTCAGACATCTGAGGGGTCTGGCAGTAGCAGATTGTTATTAATTCTTATTGGGAAGGTCTGGAAGTCTGGGTTTGCAGATCTGGGAAATTCCGAGGATGCAGCACAACAGTATCAAGAACCCGTTACAAAAAATAAAAGGAGAATCAACTAATATCTTGAAGTTCTTAGAAAAGCTGATTTGTTAGGAAGATTTTTTTTCCCCCTTTGCTTGATGAGAGGCAATCAGAGATGTAACAGTGGAAAACCTGGAGCTCTGGGGATGGGTTGTGTTGGGATAGGCCAGGTGGGAAGAACTCAAATTCGGGTCCCTGAAAACAGACTCAGGAGCTCAGGAGCTTTGTGGCATGTATTTGAGACTTTTTTTCTTTCTTTTTCAATGTTTTACTTTTATGATTCTATGTTGAGTTAAACCTAAGTATGTGGGAATTAAACTGAACTTAGGCAAGCCTAGGAATTAAGGGGACTCTGCTTGAATCACAAACAGGGTTTTGGTTTTTTTCCCCACATCGCTCAAAAGTTCTCTTGAATGTCTCTTCTTCCATTATGCAGCTGAGATGTGATCATTTTCTTATTCAAAACACTCAACTTCTCTGTCATATTTATATTGATCTGCACATTTGACATGAGGCTGTGTTGCCATGCAACTGTTGTCACAAGGACAATGTATCAAAATATTAATGGCAGATTAATTGATGGCCAATTGATGCTGAGCACCCAAGGGCAGTCCTCAGCCAAACTTTCTCCTTGAGGTCCAGACAGTTTTCACTCTTGATTTCCACAGCTCTTTCCCTGTCAGAGTCTCCAGTGGAGCAGTGCAGCAAGTTTCTTTTTCTCACTTTAAGTATCTTCTTTTTCTGGTGTGATTAACTAAAATGTTTCCTGTACTGGATTCAAAGAAAATGTACTTGAATGTCATGGACACGATTTAACACTTCCGAATTGAAGGAGAAAATGGTGTGAAAAGTAAGAGTTTCCAAGTATTGGAAAAGAGCAAGTGGCTGTTTTGATAGATGTTCAAGCTTGCCAAAATGAAAGATGTTCAACCTGAGAATTAACACTTCACGCTACAAGATAAGAAATAGCGTGTTTACATAAAACTGTTTATTTTATCTTAAGGCTTACCTTGTGTTTGGCATCTTTTCAGATATATTGATGGAAATGCATCTGATCAAAGAAAAAAGACACACTGCCTAATAAATTTATTGCTGCTTATTTCTATTTTGATTAATGACTGCTTCAAAACGTGATTTTTAGTATTTGGTGTCAAGTAGAGTTAGAAGAGGGTTTCTGATGAGGAAAATCCTATGACCTGGCCTCTGTGGGTGTGTGAAGGGAAGGGAACCTGAACATGGGGAGAGCAGTTCTAGGTGAAAGGAAAAGACAACAAATGGCTATAAATTCTCTGGGAATCTATCTGGGTTGGAGGGTAAAGATTAATGAGAGGAGGAAAGTTAAGCAGCATCCCTCAGTAATTTGCCTCATTATCTCAGAGGATACTGAGGGATAATACTAAAACTTTTGAGAAATTGTATAGCCCTTTTATTTATTATTTTGAATGTTAATTTTTTTTCAATGTCTCATTTGTAAGATGGCACGACTGGGTTCTTTCTAGCACAAAATTAGTTGTATTCATTTGCTGCCCACTGTAAGCATCTCACACACTGCATTGACAGCAGTTCAGCAAGAGCTGGCTCAGGTTTCTCTGCAGAACTGACATTTATTTTAACCTGTTTAACTTGACATTGTGAGAAGAATCATTATGAATGTTGCCTCTTCTAAGTCAGGGCTGACAAGATCTAGAAAATGTATTCTTTCTTACCATATAAAACACAATTCTTCGTTACTGTGATGTGAACATACAATCTAGAAATTCAGTTTTCTTTTCTAGAATAAATAGTCTGCAAATCCTTAAGCTATGTCCTATAGTGTTGAATTAACCTTTCCCTGACACTTCAGAATAATCTTTTTCACTCCTTCCCAGTACATAATTTAGTAAAATGGAAATAAAGTGGCTTGATGGAAGAAGATATCACTAAGCTATTTTAAACTGAACTGCTCAGCTGCTCAGAGATATCAAACATCCTATGTGAGCAGCTTCTGCAGTGTATCACAGACAGTACAGAACTTCTTTGCCACTCTATATTAAAGCTATGTATTTAGATGAAATACTGAATATTTTTCATTGAAGTTTCTCTGAAGTAATTCTGCTTTAATGCTAGGGTGCTGCTTCATGTTATTTTTTCATTATTTTATTTACCAGGATCATAAAATCACTTCCCTCATTTTAATGAGCACTACAGCTGAAATTGAAACTCAGTTTAATATGAAATATTAGTTCAGGTTCTGCAAAGAATAGGTAGGGTATGTTTTGGAACAGGCTTTGTGATTTATTTCTTTTAATACTAATAGTCTTGTTCAATAAATATTTATGTCTCACTAGGAGAAAAAAAAAAGAAGTTGAAATAATGTTGATAATGTGTGCAAATTGAGGCAAGAAAACAATAATAATCCAAAGGAAATTCTCATTAAGAAGAATCTCATGGAGCAGTTTTCCCACGAGGACAAATACAGGAGCAGGGACAGTACTTCTGAGCTGCTGTTGTTCTGTAATATTGGATGTTGTAGGACTGAGCAGAATCAAGCAAATAAAGCTCTTCACAGCTGAACATCACTGTGCAGCTGCCTCTCTGAGCTCTGGAAAGTGTTTATTAAAGTTTCTGCCTTTGGTGTGTGATCAAACATGTTCTCAGTAGCAGTGAGAGTAGTGGTAGCTGCCCTGAAGGCTGCAAAAACCAGGTGCCCTCAAAGTCACTATACTTGAATATATCACGTGGATGTGATTTGCTTTACAATTTCTAATGTCTATCTCAAAAGCCTAAAAAGTTATTTCAATCAGATTTTCCAAAGGCAAAAAGGAAAAATACTTAGATACAAGTAACATAAAGCTTTGTTCAGAATATCAAAATTTTATTGGAAGCAACTTTTTCTTCAAATAAAAGAAAAATCAAAAAATGCCAACTGGACTTGTAAAAATAGGCTTTAAAATTGTATGGCTGGAAGGAATTATTCATATGCTGTAAGAGGACAATCCTTTCTGTGGTTTGCTGAAGATTTATATGGAGGTGGTGCTGATCCAAAAGAGTTGGTGGTGCCACCAAACTCTGACAGCATTTGCCTTCAGCTTGTCAAAATGGTTTTCTTTTAATTTGCCAAAGCCAAAAGCCCCCAGTGTCAGCTGGAAACCTGTTCTCACTCAAGGTAGCTGAGTCTGCCTTGGGAAGATGGAAATGGAAAGAGACTGAGAGCTCTTAGTTTCAAGTGGAGTCCCAGTCTAATGGCCAATATTTGCAAAATGCTCTTTATTTTCCCCCTCATTAGCAATTGTAGAGTCAGCACTGCAGACTCTGGGCAGCTTTCATTTTCCCCATGTCTGGGTCATATGCAGTGTATGCTTCCTGTGAGCCTGAAATTCCTTAAATCAGTTCTTTCAGTGAACCAAGGAGGCAATAGAATCCACTCTCTGCAACTTCTCTAACAGAAGATATTCCATGATTAATGTCAGGAAAGTGTTGTGTTTTACCACAGAAGTTCTCTCATCTGCTTTTCAAAACTTAACACTTCTTTTCCAGCCCTCAGCTGCATAAGTAGCTGTCAACAGCACTCAAATTTAATAGCAAATCAGCTGATGTTTTGTAGTTAACAATTTTTACCTGCTGTTAAAATACATTTAAATTTGGTCATAAAAGATGTGCAGGCTTGTTACTGTCACACTTTTCTAATATCCTCCTCCTCCAAACAAAAAAAATCTCCAACCACACCCTTCCTGTCTGGGTCATCCCCATGGGGATCAGTATTTGGAGAGAAACTTCCTTGGAGCATCTGTCATGGAGTGTTGTGCCCACAGATGCTGGGGTAAATTGTCACTGTAGTGATGTGTACATGTCAGAGTTTGATTTTAGCCACTGTAATGGGTGTCTGTTCATTTTCTCTTCCTGGTGACTCCTGTAACCATGCTCTTCTTGCTTTCTCTGACTTCTGTTGGGCTTCATTATATTTGGAACTGGAATTCCTTTTATATACATTTTTAAAGCATTTCCAGCTTCAAAAACACAGAAACAAATAAAAGTGTGTTGGGTTGGTTTTTTTTTGTTTGTTTTTTTTTTTTTTTCCCATCAAGGTGTGGAAGTGGTGCTTCATCCTCACATCAGCAGCTATAATATGAGGAGGCAATTTTACTCTAAGATTGTATCAGAAGCCACGCCAGGGTGGCTTTGGTATGCCAGAAGTGGATCTGGGAAGTCCTGTGAGGCTTTTAGTCCACAATGGGAGCTCTGTGCACAAAGGAATGGTTCTCTTGATGTTCCTGTGCTCTCTCTGTCACCTTGTGCTGCCTCCAGCAGGGCTTGCTCTCTCCAGTTATCTCTGGGTTAAATTTTGATGCAGGAGGAAGGGAGCAGGGCTGCAGAAATCCCAGAAATCTGACAAAGTGCAAACTATTTACAAAAACAACTTACAAACGTGTGCAAGGAAGTGCAGAAAGTAATTCTTAATCTGCCAGTAAATATTTAAATGACAAATCTTTCAGCCCTCTCTTGAGCTTTCACTTAATCTTTGTGTCCCTGTGCTTAGGATTCCTCCCTGCCTTCTATTCTACATGTTTTATGAGGCTGGATCTTATTTATGGGGACTGTTTTCAGTTTTTAAAGAGCAAATACAGTACTATGTTCTATCTCTTTCTGAAGAACTCCAGAAGCTGAAGGTTTCTGCCTGCAGAAGAAAGGAATGCTGAATCATATTCCTATTAGAGACATCTTCATGAGCATTTGTCAAACTGTTCATTTAATCTAGAGCCTGGAGCAATGAGGGTTTATGAATGAAATTCCCAGGAGCAGGATCTTCCCTGCCATATGTCACTGCTTCCCTGAAGAGAGATGGAGATTGATACATGAAAAGGTGTTTTTAAAACAAACTTATTCTTGGTGTATTGCGGTTTTGGCCCAGAAATAATGTAGGCAGGATAAGTAAGCAACTTTTTATCCTGTACAGGCAGGGCCTTTAAAATAAGTCTATATGAAAAAACGTATAAATACAGATACACAGATATATGGGAGTACCTATGTGTATGCTATCAATAACTATCTTAAATGTAACAGGAAATTTATCTAGAAATTAGGTTGGCAGGAATTTCTGAACTAAAATTTTGAATAGCATAACTATTTCCAAGGCTCATCTGTTTTGTTACCTCTCCATATTTTTCTATTCATGATTTACTAATTTTATTTTTATATCTCTAAAAAGCCTTTTAGATTGCCAAAAGTAGTTGATAGTCATGGTAACTTTTGATATGTTACTTTTTAAAATATTTTAATGGATTGATTTTCTAATTTTACAAATGACTACCATTAAACCATGCTGAGTACTCCAGATTAGAAGTGAGATGAAAATTCCTGATCAGAACCTACAAATGAGAACATCTTTCAGATCCTTCTAAGGAATTAGGTATTTAACATATTTTTTATATGAGAACACAGAAATTCAATTAGTAATATTACTTATTTGGATCAGTTATCATGAAGAGGCCTTGTATGAGATGCACGTGTTCACATACACCCTGCCTTTCATATTGTAAGTCATGTGGAGGGAGAAAGTGAAAAAATAAAAAGGATAGATCCAGAAGCAGTGGTGTCCAAACCTCCCATTTTCTGTTTCAATATGCTATTTCTTATCTCTTGTCCTGGGAATTCCTGAATTTCATCTAGGTAAACAGAACAGCTTCTCCCACTTCTAATCCAGCTAGGAATCTAAATCTGTACTTCTGGAAGAGTTTTGTAGTAGTAGCGAATTATAATGAAATTCAGTGGTCTTGTTCTAATGAGCTGAGTCCTTGAAACCTGAGGTAAATTGTGCAGGACCCGTTTAGGTTTTGAATAAAATAATTTTTCAGCTCTTTCTGACTAGCACATTATCAAACCATGCTTTGACTCTCTAATCTACCAAGTACTGCTGCAGCATGAAAGAAAGTTTATGTTGCATTTTCAATTCACAGGGTAACAGAAGACTATTTGGTTTTGTTTGGATTTATCTCCTTCCTTAGTAGCAGTTTGAGGATAGTTCTCAAGTATTTGCATTTTTTCTCCTGGGCAAGCAGCGACTTGCAACAGAGCTGTATTTGAATTAGCTTTCTCTAGCTCTGAGAGATGGAGAATAACTTGAAAATTGATTGCATTGAGATATTTGCCTTGCATAATGCTGCTGTTACAGTAATGGACAGCCCAGCTTCAATTTATGCACTGAGAGCAGCTCTGACAAGGAACACACACAAGGCTACAACATGGGCAGGACAAGGATGGGAATGGCTGGGCAGAAAGCACCCTGTAATCAGTGATGAACAATCTGTAGAGCTGCAGGGGCTGTGTTTTGGGTTGTGCTGGGAACAGTCTGGTAAGGCAGGGATGGCTGAGCAGGGCTCACACAGTCAGGGCTTTTTGTACCCCTCACCCCAGCCCAGCTGTTGGCCTGGGGCTGCACAAGGGGCTGGGAGGGGATGGTGAAGTCATGGCAGTGGGGAAAGCTGAGCACAGGTGAGCACAGGGATGCTCCAGGCTGTGTGGAATGTCAGGACATAAACTATGGGGGGAGGGAGGAGGGAGAGAGGGGCATTCTGTTTGGTGGCACTTGGCTTCCCAAGTCACTGCTCCCTGAGATGGAGCCCTGATGTCCTGGGGATGCTGAGCACCTGCCTGCCCATGGGAAGTGGTGAATGGGTGTCTGGCTTGGCCTGTGTGTGCAGATTTTGCTTTACCTGTGGAACTGCCTTGATATCAATCCATGACTTTTCCCACTTTTGCTCTTCTGGTTCTTTCTCCTGACCCAGTGGAGGGGACAGTGAGTGAGTGTGAAGTGGGAGAAGCTGTTCTGTTTACCTAGATGAAATTCAGGAATTCCCAGGACAAGAGATAAGAAATAGCATATTGAAACAGAAAATGGGAGATTGGGACACCATTGCTTCTGGATCTATCCTCTTTATTTTTTCACTTCCTTCCTCCACATGACTTACAATATGAAAGGCAGGGTGTATGTGAAGACTAACCTAATCAATCCAGAATTCTGTGTATTTGGTTTAGTAAAACACAAGCAAAGATATCTTTGTGTCTTCCAAAATCTGTCAGCTCAGGAAGCCTACAGAGAAGACTCTCCAAAAAGAGAAGTTTTGAAAGCAAGCTTGTGCTGTGCAAGGTCATGTTTAATTCCTGGTTGACTTCAAAGGCACCGAATGTCAAACTGCACTGGGAAAGCCTCCACACCTAATTAGAGGCTCAGACTGGCTGGAAGGATTCAGTGGTGTCTTTTATTGCCAAAGAGAGTAATTTAATTACTGTCCATATGCCCTGTTGGGCCTGACTGAAGCCCTGTGTTACTGGACTAAATCTGATTAGAGAAGTATTTCTACAAAACCATCATCTTCACCTTCCTTAACCACTCTTGGATGGGGCATTTTTCTCCATCTCCTGCTTTTCATTTTCACAGTTATATACTACAAGGAGGCTTCTGAACAGTTTTCTTGAGGCAATAATGACACAATAAATCAAAACTTACTTTTAATGATTCATTTTCTATCACACTGAGCTTTTTCAAAGCTTTTTTTTTTTGTTTTAGCCATTAAAATTTTCTCATTTAACTTACTGTGGAGCTGTCCCTCACATTGAAAGTTCAAGTCTTAGGACATCTTTATTTCACAAGCCAGGAGTTACCTAAGAGCAGAAGTTATGTGAGACTCCAGTGAAGTTCAAATGTCCAATTCCATTCAATCTGGATATTTATCTTTACTCTTGTTCCTTGCAGATAATAATAATTGGTCTCATGTTATTAATTTAGTTTTAATAATTTCATTTTTATGTACTTTTTAATTCATCTATTTTAAAAAGAAATGTAAACCAAAGTTAGTAATCAAACATCTTCTTTTTGTACTTTGTAGAGAATAACAATTAAAACTCTCTTTGGGAATCTGGTGAACAGATCTTTCAAGCACTATTAGCTGTGCAGAAAATAGACATTTTGGCAGGCAGGGAACATAAAAAAAAAAAGCTGTAACAGATCCAGTGGCATTTTCAAAGTGATCTTTGATGAAGAGGTTAATAGAATTTATGAACTGTACTGCTTTAAATTCTTGTAACAATCTCCATCATAATTACAACAAATGTATCACAAAAGGTTCAGGGATTAATTTAGTTTGTGTGAGTATCTAAAAGTTTACAAGCTTATTCAGAACATACACACACTTTGCAATGGCAGACTTGGACTTCAAATCTTAGAAATGTTTCTCTTGAGGATTCTGGCACTTCTAGTTTGGGTCAATATTTCTGTCATACCACAGAAATACCCCTCCTGCTCCTGCCTAAGGTACAAAGTACAAAGAAGGGTATGTTTAGATTAAAAAAAAAAAAGTAAAACAAAACAGAAAACCAAAACCCAGCAAAAAATAAAACCACTTGAGTTGCCTGGAGAAAAAAATCTTCACAATCCTAAATAGAAATAATTTAGTTTTGTCTGGAAGAGGAACTTCATCATGCACAAACAGCTCTCCTTTACTCTCATGGGTAATACAGCATTTGTGCATAGGTAGGTATAAAATACTCTGCAGCTGAATTCTACAGCTCTCCATGTCCAGGGTTTAACTCTGGAGGGGTTGATGTTCCTGTGTGATTTGGGCTGATGTTCCTGTGTGATTTGGGCTGATGTTCCTGTGTGATTTGGGCTGATGTTCCTATGAGATTTGGGCTGATTTCCTGTGTGATTTATCTCCCATGCAGCCCTAGCTCCAAGAGGATGTAAGATGTAGTTCCAGGCAAATAATTTATAGCCTGGTTTCCTTATGGAAGTGTGCCAAAGCTGGGTTACAGCTTGTCATGCACAATTCCTGCTCCCTTCTCTGAAGAACTTCATAAAATGCAAACAGATGAAGCAGACACTGAGAATTGATTGGCTCTGCTGTGCTCCAGGGAGGGAGGGGCAGATTGCTTACTGATATTAACTTTTATTCAGAGAAGATCCCAGGTATTGATCAGTGGCTTGTTATACTGTGAGAGGAGTGAGTGGTTTGAACTGGGAACAGCAGGTCAGGGCAGTCAGCCAGGGCTCTAATAAATAGCTTTCAGAAATGGTGCTAGAAAAAATGACTTTGAGTTTCTATAAATGATTCTGTTCATGTCCAGACTACCAGGAAATTATACTTTTACATTCTCACGTGTTTTAAAGGCATAAAAGCTAATGGCATCAAAAAATGAAGAATAAAAACCCGTGCTTCTCTTGGCCATGATTTGTGCACTTGCTAAGAAAAAGTAGATTGTGTTTATGTGCTTTTTTAGTTGTTATGGAATATCAGATCACACAATGGCTTGGGTCAGAAGGGACTTTAAAGGTCATCTAATTCCACCCCTCCATGGGCCATGGCACCTTCCACTAGACCAGGTTTCTCCAAGCCTCATCCAGCCTGGATAACACTTCCAGGGAGTGTTTTCTCCATAAGCTTCTTGCAAAATGGACCCTTCAGTGCTCAGAACTTTAATTCTCCCTGTAAGGAGACACTTCAGAAATGCAGTACATCGACAATTTCCATGTATTGATCACATTTTGGGATATTGTACTTCCATAAGGGGTAGCTGGTTTTGTTGTGGCTATTATAAGATGTTTAAATGTGAGACTTATTTCACTTAAGGGCATTGGAAGAAAATGGTGCCTGTGGGAATAAGGGAGAAGGGTGCTGCTCAGAAGATGGCTCAGAGATGGTGTTAGATCTCAGGGTGGGGACATGCAGAATAAAAGTAAAATATCTCTCCTGAAACTCTAAGGTGAACTGCAAATTCTGGAGTCAGTGTAGAAATTAGCTGGAACTGAACACCAAAGGAGCAAACCTTTATTGTTGAGTTTTCAGTGCAAACTACTAAAGGATGATCATCCATCTCCAAAGTGAATATCTCTTCTGCAACAATCGTTTTCTCTAACATTTATATCTTGCTCAAGGCTAATCAGGGGAGGCTTATAAATTGTTGAAATCACTTTATAGCACATTTAGAGCTCATTTCACAGCAGTTTAAAAGGGTTGCAATGAAGCTAATAGCCTTCTGCATTTCTTAACTGTTTGTGATTTAAAAAATGGTATAACATTTATAGCACTTTAGCGTTATTTCCAGAAGTAACATGGTAAATCTAATCATTATATAATCCGTACATTATAAAAATCCCAGTGTTGTGAAGGTCTATTTTCAAGTATCTTTCATCATGCTGTCCAATGTTTCATACATTTGGCAGGGTGATTCTTGCAAAATAAGGGACATGAGAATTGCAACAGACCAGAATGTTTATCAGGCCTAAAATCCTGATCAGGGGAGAAAGAACTTTACAGATCTGTGACCAGAGCTTTTTTTGTGAAGCTGATAAATTGGAAGAGGTTATGGATGTTTCTGTCTTGCAGGAGCAATTAACCTGAGCAGACTGCTCCTTGCTCTGTAGCCATGTTTAATATAACTTGCTATAGCTTCCTGTATTGAACTATCAGAACCAGTTAGAAACAAGAAGTGCTGGACACTACAGTAATCAATTCACTTATAAAACATCACATAGTGGGAGGAGATGGAAATCTACTTGGCTTCGTTCTTTCTTCATGAAATTTATTTCCAAATTCCCATTGGTAAAGCTGAGAGGAAAATCTCATTTACTTGTGTAAAACATTTTGATTGAAGAGGCAGGAGTTGAATGCATTATATTATTTATGTACTATCAGATATTAACCATTTATCCAATTGTCAAGGACATGATCACTGAGTGTCATGACTTCAATAACAGGAGTGTTAGTGAACCAATCCTCTCATCTTTTTGTACTGTGCAGGAGAAAACCAAGCCCAGGAACCTGTAGGTTCAGTGATGCTACAGAAAATCCCTTTGGGCTTTTATGGTTTGGGCCAATCAGTTTTAACCTTGATTGACCTATAAGCACTTAAAAGCCATTGCTAATTCAGATTTACTGAGATCTGGCTGGTTGCCACAACTTCCCAATACAAAACCTCAGATCCTGAAGTTTTTGATGACAAAATTGTCTCTGACATTTTCCTTAATTACCAAGTCAGTCACTGCAGTTATGTATTTTAGTTTACCACAAGGTGCTGTGAGGATTCAAAGGATATAAACAGGGAGACCCTTTTAATAATATCCAACAGCATAATGCCAACCAGATTGTCTGCTGTGCCTCTTCAGTCACCTTGAAAATTTAAGAGCTGCTAATTTCTGGATTGTGATTGTTGTTGCTTAACTTTTTCCTGTCATGTATTTGTCTAAACCGCCTTTGTCTGAGGACAAGAATTAGCAATTGTTTGTGAAATATTTATAATTCTGCATTACAATATTTTAGGCTTTTATCTATCAAAGGCTATGAATTGTCTTAATTTTCAGTGCTGCTTATGTAGTCATCCTTAGAACTACTTTGGAGCTATACAGTAGGAACCCTCAGCATATCAAGGATTTAAATCAACACTGAGTCAAGGTATTTAATATAAATATTGGCCTTATAATCTTGTGTATAAGCCTAGACTTCCTTTTATCTGTATCTGAATTTCTTATTTTTAACATTTTAATTGATGTGAGAACTGGAATTTGTTTATGGTCTCATTGATTTTTTTTAGTAATCTTAAATGGCAATGGGCCTAATAAGTAGTGCAATGTTTTATTGAATAAATAGAGTGAATAATATTGGGGTAGTAAATACTACAGTTCTTCATGTCTGCAGATTTTCCATTCTGCTATGGGGCCTATTAAGTTTTCTAATTGAATGCATTTCATAAACTATTCATGATATTGGTACATCCTAAGAAAACCATTGAGATTGAGAGTGTTCAAAACACCTTTTGTCTTCATCAGCAGTAGTTCCCATTTCAGTGGTCCACTGTAGTTATCCACATCAAACTGTCACTAACTGTGCATGAATTATTCCACGTACAAGCAGACATCTGTTAATTCACTGCTTGCAGTTTATTAGACTAATATGTGTAAACTGCTTTGAGCTATAAATTACAAGATTAGGGCTTTTAATGTTTAGGAATATCATTAGGCATTGTATGCTGGAGGTAGATTTGACAAATGCTCTTTGCTAATGGAGTATATTTAAAGGAAAATCTGCATGAATTAATTTTAATTACTGTCATATTAAAGGGTGTAAAACTAACTAATGTCAAAGGTGTACCAGTGCTGTTGATTCAGAGTGTTATCACGTGTGTGTGTATAATTAGAGAATTCTGTTTGCATAAATATTTCTTCAAATAAACACACACAGACTTTCCTTTGAAATTCCAACCATGTCATGGCCTTAATTTTTCAGACATATTTTTGAGCTACAGTTTGTTACAGAGGTATTTAAACATGAAGAAGAAGCAACCAGTAGTGATCACTGAAGCTGCTGGATGATAAATAGAGGAAGAACTCACAGGCTGAAGGTCTGACAAATCCAGGTGTTACCTGTGTTTGGGAAAGGAAAATGTTTTGTCTGGCTGTGTGTTTATAAAAAGTCACTTTTAGCATGGCACGAGCAGCTGTGCCTCAGGATCTGTCTGCCAGGTATGATGCTGTTCTTGATTTGGTTTCCTAATTCATCCCCAAAGTGTCCCTGTTTAGTAAGACCAAGAGGAGGAAATGGGTGAATTTCTGACAGCCCTTCTTGCAGTATTCCATGAACACTCTTGGCTGCTAACTCTGCAAATATGGAAGCAAAATAATGGCAGTGGAATAGTACAAGTTAGTTTGGATTTGGTGCAAAGAAGTTCTGATGAGCTGTTACATAACAAACAGAACAACTTTCTGCAACAACTTGTCTTTCCAAAGGACCAGCAGGAAGGAAAATTGTGATCCATGCAACTCTTTAAAATAGACTGCCATCCATAATGGGAGCTCTGATCTCTGTCTTGGGAAGCTGAATACAGGAGCAATTTCTTTTACCAGCAAATACAGTTTGATGTACAAATAAGTGTTTTTATTCATTGTATTTGTTAACTTCGTCTTTTAAAAGTTTCTGCTAAGGAGCCTTGGTTAAGCTGTATGCTGTAGTTAGTTTCTCTCTCTGGAGTTAGAGAAAAGAAAGGGGAAAAAAAAATTCCCTTTATCTTGCAGAACAGGAGGCTATCCATGGCTTAATGATGCAGCAGAACAGAGAGGTTTAGTAGGGGCCATGGCAGCCAGTGGCTCTGGAGGAATTTGTCAGTCAAGGCTCAGCCAAGCCCATTCTGAAGCAGGAGCTCCAACCTGTGGGTGCTGCTGTGCTCTCTCCTCTTGGCCATGGCTGCTCCTGCCCCACTGCTGCTGCTCTGGGAGGGTCTGCAATAGGAGCCAGCACTGAACTGGCTTTTTGCTTCTTCTGTTTATTTTGTTTAAGTTTTTGATTTGCCACCCTCTGTGTTTTGAAGGTGCCCTGACTGCTGTGGGGAATGTATAATGTATAATTGTGTCTGTGCTTAGGAGTTGCAATGCATGAACCATGAGCTGTATGCAGATGTCTTAAACTGAATTTTAGCCTTTCTCCCTTTTTTTTTTTTTTGGGGGGGGGGGGGG